>JBAKBP010035224.1:0-19764 GCA_037953745.1 Lithodes maja | reverse complement strand
CTGTTTCCCTTGCTACCTTCCCTAACTTTCTTGACTTCTTTCCAAAACAGTTTCTTACTCTCCCTCCATTTTACACTCAGATTCCTTCCAAATTCCTCATCTACTCTTCTCTTACTTTCCTTCACTACTCTCTTCACCACCCTCTTACTCTCCACGTACCTCGCTCGTTTCTGTCTCTCGGAATCTTCATTCCCTCTACTACCCAACCACTCTCTATATGCTTTCTTCTTTTCTTCCACAGCTATTCTTACCTCTTCTGTCCACCATGCTGTACCTTTCACTCCCCTCCCTCTTCTCCTCACTCCACACACCTCCTCACATGCTGCACAGATCTCATCCTTAAACACCTTGCTCATCTCCTCCACTTCCTCCATGACTTCCAGGTCGAACCCCCCTAGTCGTCTTTCCACTGCTCTCCTGTACTCCTCCCTGACTTCCTCCTCCTGCAACCTCTCCACCCTCCTCACCATTCCACCCTCCTCTCGCCTCCCTCCCGCTCTCCTCACCCACTTCTTTTGTATCCTAACCTTAGCTACCACTACATAATGATCAGACAGACCCCCTCCAATACCCCTATACACCCTAGCATCCATCACAGATTTCTTCATTCGTTCATCCACACATACATAATCAATCAATGACTTTCGTTCCACCACTGTCTTATCCTTCATCGTCAACATCCGTTTCCACGTGTACCTGTGGATCATTCTGTGTCGGAAGAAGGTGTTGGCTATCCACAGCCTCCTCCCCACACATGGACACACACACAGACGAACCACCGACGAGACAACACCTCCGCACTCACGCTCCCGAAAATCAGCTGATCTAGCAAGCTGTTTACAGCGTTCGTCAAATAAACTCACCTAAACTTGAGTATAAGGATATTTTGTGTTGTCCTGTATTATAATGCAGTATTAAAATAATTTGAGATTAAAATCAAGTGAGGATATTTCGAGTGATAAAAATAATTCAAGCGATTGTGAATGCGAGTGGATGTAAACAAATATGGCTGACTTTGATGGATTTGAAGTCGGTGAGACCGAGGGCATTCTAGGGAAAATTATACGTGAGCTGAATGACATTAAAAGGTGGAGGGAGGATATGCAGGAGTGGAAGGTGAGTGTTAGTTCACAGATTGAGGCTATATGTTCAATATGTGGTGCTCAGGCTGGGGACATCGAGCCTGGACAAGATTTGAGTCGGGCTAGCCTAAAAGAAATTCAAACTCATATGGGGCAACTCCTGGACGAAAATGAAGCTTTAAGATTGCAACTTGAAGAATACAAAGGGCAAACCAAGGAAATGAAAACACATGTGGAGGAGATTAAGGAGAAACACAATAAATGGGTTAATGACGAAGGAGGAAAAGTGAAGGAAGTGGCAATGAAGGAAATCATGGAGGAACAAAAGAAACAATCAGAACGGGAAAATAAAGATTTAGAATCAGTGGTAGTAAAAGCTATGAGGAGAAATGAACAGGTCCTGCGTGAAACAATAGATAGAAATAAGTGTATTATTGTATTTGAGGATATAGAGGAGCACATTATTGAGAGGAAAGCTAGGGATAAGGAAGAAATTAATAAGGTAAAAACATTGATCAAGCATGTCGATGAAGAAGGAAACAACTGGAGAGATGATATTGAAGAAGTTAGGAGAATGGGTAAATATAGTAAGGGAAACACAAGGCCAATGAGAGTGCAGTTTAGGTCTAGGGTAACAGTGGATGCAATAATGAACGTAACATGGAGACTTAACTTGACCAGCAAGTTTAAGAAAATTACAATTAGAAAAGACATGAGTATTGAGGATCGAAACATAAGAAAGGAATTGCAAACCGAGGCAAATGTAAAGAATGGAAAAAGGACGAAAGAAGACGAAAAGAAGTTTTTCTGGAGAGTGTGGGAGGGAAAACTCAAGAAATGGTATATAAAGCGAAGGGACGAAGTAGGGAGGGAAAAGGAGATGGTGCGGGTGACGGGGGAGAAGGCAGAGAGAGGGGAGGTGGAGATAGAGAGAGAAACAGTCCAAGTGGAGGCAGAGGGAGGGGAGGTGGAAACGGAGCGAGAAACAGTCCAGGTGGAGACAAGAGAAGAGGAGACAAGCTAGGAAATAAATTGGGAGGGGTACGTACAAAAAAGAAAGGAACGGGCAGGGACGAGAAAAATAGGGAAAATACTGGAAACGCTAAGTTCATGTACACAAGTATTGATGGGTTAATTTCCAAAAAGATTGAGTTTGACGAATATGTAAAGAGAGAGAGGCCCGGGGTAGTATGTTTGACTGAAACTAAGCTTAACCAGGAGGTAGACACGAATATAATTAGTTGTGCAGGATACAGTACATGGAGAAGAGACAGGTTAGGAAAGCTAGGAGGAGGAGTGTTGATCATGGTAGATAATAAAATTACTACTAAAGAATTAAAACTTGGTGATAGCATTGCTGAAGTGGTAGCAGTTGAAATTGAGGATAATGATAGGTCAAAATTGGACATTGTATCAGTTTATTTACCTCCTAAGACTAAATCTTGGAGCAACGATGAATATAATGAATTAATTTTGGAAACCTTGCGTATGTTAGAAATTATTTGTAAAAGGAAAAATAGGCTTATTCTTGCAGGGGACTTTAATTGCGGGGAGGTGGATTGGGAATGTTTGGATGCGGGTCCAAATGAAAATACTTGGGGTAGCAAATTTCTTGAACTAACAATGGGGTATCTATTAACACAACACGTTATGGAAAATACAAGATTTAGAGGAGGTGATGAACCATCAAGACTCGACTTATTATTCACCAAAGACCCCCAAGAAATAAAGAACCTAACATATTTGAGTCCCATGGGAAAAAGCGATCATGCTGTGATTGAATTTGAATTGACAGTGGAATTTCTGGAAGGCAGAGAGGAGGAACATAGGGAATATAGACTAAATTATAGTAAGGCGGATTATGAATCATTACGAGGATACTTTGCAAATATAGATTGGTCATTTATTGAGCAAGAACAGAATATTCAGGTAAAATACACCATGTTACTAGACATTTACAGGGAGGGGGTAGATAAATATGTACCAACATTTAAGGATAGAAAGCTGGTTAAGGAGAAAGAGTGGTTTAACATGCGATGTCACATTGCCCAGAACAAAAAGGACTCTGCATGGAATAAAGTGAGAAGGAGACACACTGAGGAAAAATGGAATGAGTATAAGAATGCTAGAAACAACTATGTCAAGACTATAAGAGAGGAGAAAAAGAACTTTGAAAAAGATATAGTAAACAAATGTAATAAAGAACCCAAACTGTTCTATAGTTATATCAACGGCAAAACAAAAATAAAGGACAAAATAACAAAGCTTAGGGTAGAGGGTCAATTATATGAAGACACAGTGGGTATGTGTGAAATTATGAATGATACATTAACATCCGTGTTTGTGGAGGAGGATGACTATGTAGAACCTGTGGTGGAATTGAACGAGATACAGGGACTAGAGTCGATAGAAGTCAACAAGGATGAACTAAAATCATTGTTGGAAGAATTGGACGTGAGAAAATCTATGGGCCCAGATAACATTGCTGGATGGGTATTGAGAGAATGTTCTGAACAACTAGTGAGACCTATTTTTAATATTGTTCAACACTCATTAAACAAGGGGGAACTTCCCTTAGAATGGAAACAAGCAAATATAACTCCAATATATAAAAGTGGAAATAAAGAAGACCCGCTAAATTATCGACCGGTATCCTTAACGAGTGTTATATGCAAGCTTTGTGAAAAGATTATTAGAAAAAGATGGGTGGGTATGTTGGAGGAGAGGGAAATAATTTCAAGCAAGCAGTTCGGGTTCAGAAAAGGTCATTCGTGTACCACAAATTTGTTGAGTTACTATGATAGGGTAATTGACATTGTACAAGGGAGGGAGGGGTGGGTGGATTGTATTTACTTAGATTTCAAGAAGGCATTTGATAAGGTGCCTCATAAGAGATTGTTGTGGAAGCTCAGGACTGTGGGGCGGGTTGAGGGAGTATTATTAAAGTGGATGGAAAACTATTTAATTGGGAGGGAAATGCGAACAGTAATAAAAGGAAAGTTCTCCTCGTGGAAAAGGGTAAAAAGCGGAGTGCCTCAAGGATCGGTGTTGGCCCCAATCATGTTTTTGGTTTTCATCAACGACCTTCAAATGGGAATAGGCTCATATATATCTATGTTTGCTGATGATGCAAAATTAATGAAGCATATTACAAGTAGGAGTAGTTGTGAAGAATTACAGAGAGACCTAGATAAGTTATATGATTGGAGTCAAACTTGGAAAATGGAATTCAACACGAGTAAGTGTCAGGTTCTTGAGATGGGAAAAAGTAAATATAGACCTTCTTGGGGATATAAAGTAGGAGATGAAATAATTAGTAAAGCTGTGAAAGCAAAAGACCTAGGGGTAGTTGTGGCAGACAGCTTGTCACCTGAACAGCATATAATTAAAATAACTGGTGAAATCTATGCAGTGTTGACTAACATGAGAATAGCTCTGAATTATTTAGATGAAGAGATGTTAGCAATAATAATAGGGACAATAATACGACCAAGACTGGAGTATGCAGCAGTGGTGTGGTCTCCACACCTTATAAAACATAATAAAAAACTGGAAAGAGTTCAGAGAGTTGCCACTAAGATGATAGCTAGCCTTAGAGACCTGCCTTATGAGGAGAGATTGGAGAGGCTAAAGCTGCCAACGCTGAGGGAGAGGAGAGAGAGAGGTGACATGATCATGATGTTTAAGTGTGTGAAAGGTTTTGAGAAGATCGACAAGGGAGATTTTGTGGTGAGGGACGAGGGAAGAACCAGGGGTCATGATTGTAAGTTGAGGAAAGTTATATGTAAGTCTGATGTAAGAAAGTTCAGCTTCCCGTATAGAAGCATTGAGTGTTGGAATAAGTTGGATGGGGAGGTGGTGGGAGCAAGAAATATCCAAACTTTTAAAGCAAAATTGGATAAATGTAGAGAGAGAGACAGGACAACACGAGCTTAGGCTCAAAATAATCCTGTATACTACAATTAGGTGAAATTAGGTGAGTACATACGTCCACAAGTGCACTACCATTCCCATTCACCTCTGATGGTACCCCCCACCCTCCCACCACTCCCTCAACTTTCCTATCACCCACCTTACCATTCATATCACCAATCAGAAATATTCTTTCGTTTTTGTCAAACTTCTCCAGGCACGCCTCCACATTCATCCAGAACTCCTCTTTCTTTCTTTCAAGTATATCCTCTGTCGGGGCATACACGCATACAATCACCCACATTTGTATTCCTACTTTCATTCTCACCCACACAATCCTTGAACCCACAGACCCATACTCTCTTACACATTCCTTCCATTTGCTACTTACAAACAAACATGCACCTTCTCTCGCTGTTCCTTCACTCACTCCAGCACACACACCCATTCCACACTCCCACTCTCTCACATCTGAACCTTTCCATTTGGTCTCTGTCATTCCACATACATCCAGCCTGGCATTCACTAACACTTCCAGAACCTCTCTCTCTTTTGTGCCATCATTCATGCCACTAACATTCCATGTAGCCATTCTCAGAATGTCCGAAGGCATGTCCTTAGTCGGTCGTGGTTCGTCAACGTTGGTTCCGTCCGCATCCGAGGCTGTTAGTTCGTTTTTTTTTGCTTAGATATTTTTTCCGGGTGGGGGTCGCAAGCCCACCGACCCAACCTCTTTAGTCGCCTCTTACGACACGCAGAAGGCACGTGGGGCATATTCTATTCCCTAACCCCCAGGGGGGAGAAATCATGTGTAAATATCTGAAATATTTACACATATTTTCTTCTTTTTAAGTGAGATATACAAACACGTTCCTTCACTTACCCACCCTATCCAACATCTGACAGACATTAATACAGCACAGAGCGAGCCAAACGTAATGACAGCTGGGACATGACTTATTAGCGCGACAGTACCATAACAATAAACACTACAAACTAGCCTGACTTTCCATTAAGGGAGGATGGGCCAGTTTTTTGGACCACTTTCTCCCTCATGTTTTTAGCCCCATTAGTTTTCAGATGTTAACCCTTTCACGCACATATGATGCAGAGGTTGCCAGATTAGCAATAAGAAATAGAGTTCTCTCACTCTTATAATTACCTCTCCAAAATTAGTTTTCTGCCCACAGCTAACTCAAAGACAACTGCAGAGGTTGAAGTAACTAAACTAAAGGTAGATTGGGAGGTCAATCCACGGAAGAGACGCCGTCACTTGAGATCTAGAAAATATATAAGTAGAAGGAACAGTCAGAGTAAGCTATGGATCTCTGCCATACCCATAGCTTACTCTGACTGTTCCTTCTACTTATATATTTTCTAGATCTCAAGTGACGGCATCTCTTCCGTGGATTGACCTCCCAATCTACCAAGATTGAAAGCCAAAGCGTCACATTTTTTCTCTGCCCCTCAACTTTCTCTTCATAATTGCTGAGGGGCACAGGCCATGGAGTGGCTTCGGTCACCCAGGCTTTATTGTGGTCGGCAGGGAGGGTTCTGTGGGGGTGCTCGGTTATGGCCTTGGCCTTGCTCGGGGCCATGGGGCTGTTCGGCCAGGCAGCTTGGGGAACAACAACAAATACATGTGGCACTCCGAGGACTCGAACCTAGGATACTCACACCTATACACCTGCTCCCCGGGCCAGGCGCCTGACGGGCTATTATCTAGTCCAACTGGCGCCCGACCCCTTCTCCCTACGACCGCGTTATCACTCATCTGTTGACAAGCATTCTCCTTCATTCCTATTCATCACCACTTCTCTTGTCTGTTCTTTAGTTATCTCTCTATCTTCCAACACTTGTTTCTCACCATCTCTCCATCTCCTCTGAGGCTTTCCTCTCAATCTATTTCCCCTTGTTTCTGACTCACTTGGGGGTGGGCGAGATGGTGGGGAGGAGTGGGGAGAGGCTTGGGGGAGTGAAGGAGGGGCTGGGGATGAAGCGTAGTTCATCACAAGGCCGATAGGGCCGTCCTTGAACCATGGAAGGGTTGCTTGGTGCGAAACATGCAGGTACCATATGGCGTCACCCGGGGTTAAGGAGTTAACAAATACCCTAATTTATATGTACTGTATGTACTTAGGCTGTATGTATATACTGTATGTACTTAGGCTGTATGTATATACTGTATGTATTATGTACTTAGGCTGTATGTATATACTGTATGTATTATTATGTTTTTTACACCAACCAACTTCACCTCTAAACTCAATTAATGAAATCAACAAATACATGTGGCACTCCGAGGACTCGAACCCAGGATACTCACATCGAAATTCCGCGCACTATGCATTACGCTATCAAGGAACGTAACCCGAGAGATAAAGGCTGAAATGAGGCAGTCTACATCTGAATTGCCCTTCAATACCTACAAGAACAAAAAAACAAGGAACATAAGAACATAAGAAAATGGGAGTCTGCAGAAAGCCGATTGGCCTAAGCAAGGCAGATCCCTGTCCCACACAACCCCAATTACAAAGCCCAATTATAGGCTCAACACTCTAATACCCTGAGGATCATCTTACCAAAACGGTTAGAGATTAACGCAGGATTACGGGGGTCTGCAGAGCGCTGATTGGCCCAACCCTGCTGATCCCCCTTCAGACCCAACCCTTCTCGTCCATATGCTTATCCAATTTTATCTTAAAGCTCCCTATCGTTTTTAATCCCACTATAGCACTTGGTAGTCCATTCCACCCATCTACAAATCTGTTACCAAACCAATATTTGCCTATATCTTTTCTGAAACGAAATTTATCTAATTTGAAACCATTGGTACGAGTTCTTTCGCTATCACTGAGCTTTAGTACATTTGTCATGTCCCCTTTGTTAATCCCACTAACCCACTTGAACACCTCTATCATATCCCCTCTAACTCTGCGTCTCTCTAACGAATGTAAGCCTAATTTCTTCAACCTTTCTTTATACGGAAGATTTCTAATATTATGAATCATTTTTGTCATTCTACGTTGTACTCTCTCCAATGAATCTATGTCCATTCTGTAATAAGGACACCAAAATTGAACAGCATAATCCATATGGGGTCTCACTAATGACAAGTAAAGTTTTAAGATAACATCAGCAGTTCTGTTACTCACACTCCTTGAGATGAACCCGAGAATCCTGTTTGCCTTGTTTCGAACGCTTATACACTGTTGTCTAGGCTTCAAATCATTGCTAACAAACACACCTAGATCTTTCTCACAATTCGAGTTTTCTAATTCCACATTAGCTAGTTTATATTTAACATTTGTATGCATCTTCCCTATCTTTAATACCTTGCATTTGTCAATGTTAAACTTCATCTGCCAATTTACTGACCATTCGTGTAAGGTATCTAGATCCCTTTGGAGGCACTCTATATCTCTATCTGAATCAATTGTTCTCCCCATTTTGGTATCGTCTGCAAATTTACTTATCCTACTAGCTATACCTAAATCAAGGTCATTTATGTATATAACAAACAACAGAGGACCTAATACAGATCCCTGGGGGACACCACTTTTGACTGCTCCCCATTCTGACTTCGTACCATTTATGCTGACTCTCTGCTTCCTACCAATTAGCCATGATCTAATCCATCCCAACAACGCCCCACCTATTCCATGCGCCTCAACCTTTCTCATCAATCTCTCATGGGGGACTCTGTCGAAAGCTTTACTGAAATCTAAATATATTATATCATATGACTTGTCATTATCTACTGCTTCATATACCTCTGAGAAAAAACTAAGCAAATTAGTAAGGCAAGAACGTCCCTGAGTGAATCCATGCCGAGAAGAATTTATTAAATTAAATGTATCTAAGTGGTTTCTAATTTTACTAGCAATAATTGACTCTAGTAGCTTTCCTATGATTGATGTAAGACTAATGGGACGGTAATTGGATGCTATTGATTTGTCACCTTTTTTGAAGATCGGAACTACGTTTGCAAGCTTCCAAGCTTCTGGAACTATACCTGTCTCCAATGACTTGTTAAATAAAAATGTTAATGGGTAACTTAACTCATCCCTACATTCTTTTAATACTCTAGCATATACCTCATCAGGACCAGGCGATTTATGAGGTTTCAGTCTGTCAATTTCCTTAACCTGACAAGCGCTAAATAGACCTAGGGGCTAGGGTAGTTATTTGTGCATTTCTAGCCTTGGATTCTGACAGAATTCGTTATATTTACAATATAGAGCATTATTTGTTTTCGGTATGCTTTTATTTTACATATATGATGTATATATGAACCTTCAAGAGTGCTAAAATAAGTGGGAAAAGCATTTGGGTGGTGAAAAACGAAGATATTGGCCACCCGGTCATAATCTCAGGCGAGAGAGAGCCACAGGCAACCCTCCTCTCTCGCTGTCTGTGAGGTAACTGAGACGAGCGGGGCGGTGTGGGCCGGTGTCTGGGTGTTACATAACGATCTTTTCTGCAACCCACTTGTGCTACATTATCGCGGGAGAGAAAAATAACCGATAAATGATGATAATAAGAGGGAAAATAGGTGATAATTGAGGAGGGGAGGGAGGGGGGAATAAGGTGGGGAAGGAGGGGAGGGGGGTGGGTGAGATTTACATGGATGAGTACTGGAGGGGTATTATCTCACCTAGAGACAAATTCCTTTGTTTTGATAGGCCCCTTTTTTTTTTGGAAAGCTTTTTTTATGGTCTTGCTTCCGTGAGGCCTATCGCGTTCCCTATAGGAAGCCTTCCGTGAGGCCTATCGCGCTTGCCGGGTTAAGCACATCATTTCTACTTATAGTAACCGTACTTAACCTATTTTCTATACTATCGCTATATACCTTACGGATACTTCAGTAATCTTCAGTCAAATAAGGAATAATGTAATCATATTATTTAACTTACCTGATAGCCAATAACCTTGCCTCTGGACGGCACAGGCTCCCACCAAATTTCTATAGAAGACTCTGAGGTGGCCAGGCCCTGTAGGTTCATGGGGGCTCGTACTAGGTCCGGCTCGGTGTGAAGGTGGAGTGTCTCGCTGAACGGACCAGCACCCTTTGAAGTCCAAGCTCGAACCTGTACATAAAGATATATTGAATGACTTAAGAGGAGATTTCTACTCAAGTCATTTTTTTCTGGACCCTTTTCCTCCTCATGTTTAGACCCATTGCTTTTGAGATTTTAAGACGTTTTCCCCATTAGTTTGGCGATTTTAAGAACTTTCGCCCCATTTTTGTTAATTTTAAGACATTTCGTGCCATTTAGGTGTAGATTTTTTTCCTGGCGAGCAATAGTGAGCCTGTAATTAAGACGAACCGGTCTTTGGCCAGCACATTTTTCTACTGAAAAATGTACAAATTTATCTTGAAAGGGGATCTAGGGGGTGTAAATATATGCTTGATGGAGGTTTAGGGAACAAACTAAAAAACCTCCCCTTAATTTCACAAGTTCCTCCTAATTTCTGTAATTTTCATGCATCAGTTGTGGCCACATATTTAGTAAATTTCAAACAAATTTCTTCAAGAAGAAATAATCCCTGTGAATCAGTGTCTCATTTGGACAATTACAGCTATTTATAAAAGCCTCTATATGCAGGCAAACAGCAAAATGTATAACAATGAAACCTACAACACAAACTACACTCAATGAGAGCTCTGTGGGGAGCCCGATCGTGGCCATGGCCTTCCTCAGGGACTCGGGGCTGTTCGGCCAGGCAGCTTAGGGAACAACAACAACAACAATGAAACCTTAACTCATGAATAAAAAACTACAAACATTATTGATATTGCATTGAATTGCCGACTTGCGAGTTTCGTTCTATAAGGAAGTTGGAGCTGTAGACATCGATATTTAACAGAATTACGAGCTAAAATAAGGTCGTAGTACATTGATAAATACATAAAACCCAATTCAACATACCATTTAACCATCAGAAACCTACATTATTATTGTATTTCTGTTTAATATCGATGTTTATGGCTCCAACTTCCTTATAGAATTAAACTAGCAAGAGGTCAATTGCAACATGTAAATAACAAAGTCAAAACATGGAACAACTTTCAACCAATACTAATTCCTGCTGATGTAGAGAGCTATTGCTTGTCAGAGTTGAAAACACCAGCTAATATCAATATCAATATTATTATTATTATTATTATTATTATAATTATTATTATTATTTTGATTATTATTATATTTATTATTATGCTAAGAATTGAACTTTCACTATACAGTACTCTATTTTTTTACAGCTGATTTTTTTTTTCTATGTGATTGAGGGAGGCAAAAGGCAGAACTACCTATAGTGAGTGCCTCCCCCATAGTTGAAAGAGTGACAGGGCCAAAATCAATTGAATCCCTTAGTAGCTGATTTCTCAATAATTAATGGAATTATATGAAACTACAGTACTATGGCTGTGTGTGGTATTAATGCCAAGTTTTCATAATCAACATCACATTTCACTACAAAATGTACCTTACAGCTGAGTAACAAAGATAGAAACATGACAATTTACCATCAGCAGGAAACAAAATAGACTATACAGTACATTCTTTGTCTCCATCACCTTTCTCTCTCTCTCTCTCTCTCTCTCTCTCTCTCTCTCTCACACACACTTTCTCTCACACACACTCACACTCTCTCTCTCTCTCTCACACACACTTTCTCTCACACACACACACACTCTCTCTCTCACACACACTCACTCTCACACACTCTCTCTCTCACACACACTCACACTCTCTCTTTCTCTCTCTCTCCCTTGATAATATTAATTGGTGTCTCAACATAATTACGGGTAGGGTTGATAATCTAATCTACCTCGTCCCGGTTAACTTAAGGGGAGATTTCCACTTGAGGGATTTTTTTTCTTGGCTCCTTTCTCCCTCATGTTTAGCCCCATTGTTCTTCTAATTTTACGACGTTTGCCCCATTATTTTGACGATTTTAAGAACTTTCAACCCATTTCTGTCAATTTTAAGACCTTTCGTGCAATTTAGGTGTCGATTATATCCTGGGGAGCGTTAGCGAGCCTGTAATTTAAGAGGAACCGGCTTTCAGCCGGGACATTTTTCTACCGAAAAATTTACAAATTTATCTTGAAAGGGGCTTAAAGGGGGTGTAATCTTAAGCTTGATGGATATCTAGAGACCAAACTAAAAACCTCCCCTTAACCCTTCTTTACCGGCGATGTATATTTCATTATGTTAGCTATATTTTGACGATGTTATGTAGTTTGAGAAGGATCTGTGGTAGCATAAAGGGTTAAGGGAGATAGTTCCAAGCCTGTTAGATGCTGGAGGCCCTTTTAAAACTGAATAAAATCGTCTAATAGTTGCCAGAATAAAGTTAAAAGGACGGCACCGGTACTGAAGGGGTAACATTATTGAGGGGGTACTGCTTGGTTTTTGGTCTGTATATTTATTTCTTAATACATTTTTTAGTTTCCTCTTGTTTCCTCCCTCCTCCTCCTATTCCCCCTTCTTCCCTCCTTCTCTTCCTCCTCCTCCTCTTCCCCCTTCTTCCCTCCTTCTCCTTCATCTCTTCTTTTTCTTCGATCTCCTATTCCTCCTTCCTTCCTCTCCCTCCTCATCTTTCATCCCTCCTCCTACTCTGCCTTAGCCAATACCGTCCACCCCCTCCTCCTACTCTGCCTTAGCCAATACCGTCCACCCCCTCCTCCTACTCTGCCTTAGCCAATACCGTCCACCCCCTCCTCCTACTCTGCCTTAGCCAATACCGTCCACCCCCTCCTCCTACTCTGCCTTAGCCAATACCGTCCACCCCCTCCTCCTACTCTGCCTTAGCCAATACCGTCCACCCCCTCCTCCTACTCTGCCTTAGCCAATACCGTCCACCCCCTCCTCCTACTCTGCCTTAGCCAATACCGTCCACCCCCTCCTCCTACTCTGCCTTAGCCAATACCGTCCACCCCCTCCTCCTACTCTGCCTTAGCCAATACCGTCCACCCCTTCCTCCTACTCTGCCTTAGCCAATACCGTCCACCCCCTCCTCCTACTCTGCCTTAGCCAATACCGTCCACCCCCTCCTCCTACTCTGCCTTAGCCAATACCGTCCACCCCCTCCTCCTACTCCCAGTATTTAAATGCACTTCCGTTCACCAGAGCAGCTTTAATACATTTGTTTGGCCCAGCAGTATTATTTCACTATGCTTCTCTCTCTCTCTCTTTAGATAGACAGTTAGATAGATAGATAGAGATTGATTGATTGTGCATACCCATATACCCTTGCAGAACACACACACACACACACACACACACATTAGCATAATGATCTACCAAATTACATATTAGCGTTCCCATTTTCAGACATAACGGCGAATTGATATGAGGCTAATCTGTGTGTGTATGTGTGTGTGTGTATGTGTGTGTGTGTGTGTGTGTGTGTGTGTGTGTGTGTGTGTGTGTGTGTGTGTGTGTGTGTGTGTGTGTGTGTGTGTGTGTGTAGCACTGCCTCTCTAACTATATATTATGTTTACATACAGTATTTCCGTGCATGTTTGTCTATTTGGCTAGCACTCATCTCACCCTTTTTTTTTTTTTTTTTTTTTTTTTTTCTATATTCCAACTTACTTCCTCTCGGGCATAGGCTGAGAGCCTTAACATTCACCGCTTTACAATGAACAGTGAAGCCCGTGAGGTCTTGTTCCAGTCTAGGGAGTGAGACATGTGAAGCACGTAGAGCACAATGAGCACCTGCCATCTTGCCTTCACATGAGGCACGGTGCTCACTCATGGCCCGAAACGACCCCATCTCTGAAGCCATCTCGTTCCCGTGCTTCACTGTCTCACCCTCTACACTCGGACTCTCACACTTACACACACACAACGCCACCTGTTGAGCAGATAACTCACCAGGCATTGCACCCCTATAGCATATTTTGAATATGGGAATATTCATACAGTGCTATTTAATCAGGGAACAATGAGGGTATTTTATTGACGTTTCGGTGGGCTTCGTGGTAATGCACTGATACTAGGTACAGCACAAATTCCATCCCAATAATATCTTCCCATTGATACATCGGGATTTGAACCCGGGACCTTTGGATTACCAGGCCAGTGGCAAGACCACTCCACCACACCTCCCCTACATCTACCTACCTTACATCTCCCTCTCGTTCTCTCTCTCTCTCTCTCTCTCTCGCTCTCACTATATCTCCCTCTCTCACACACACACACACACACACACACACATACACTCACTCACACTCACTCTCTCTCTCTCTCCCATTTCTATTGCACTATAATTTGCATTCTATAAAGACTCATACTTCCTAACTTTCTTCATTGTGCGGGATCTTGCCGGAGGGTGGGGAGGGGGGAGCTATCTCTATTGCTATCTTCATCTTCCACTTCAGTATCAGTTTCTCTCCTATCCGATAGTGAAGTACTTACTGCAGTTCATATTGTCGATGCCTTTGATGATTTTCAACACTTGAATTAAGTCGCCTCTTAATCTGCGTTCTCTAAGACGCTCCTCGTATGGTTTGTTCTTTAGGCTAGGTGTCATTTTGGTAATTCTACGTTGAACTGTTGAACTCGTTCTAGCTTGTCTATATCTTTTTGGTAATAAGGGCACCAGGATTGAACGCAGTATTCCAGAAGAGGGCAGACTAAGGAATTGTAAAGAGTTAGGATAACTTCTTTGGATTTATGCTCAAATGACCTGCCTATAAAGCCAATTATTTTGTTTGCCTTCTTAACAACTCTTTCTCTCCCTCTCTTTGGCTTGTATCCATTCGGCCCCATTCAACCTACTGTTTTAAGACATTTACCCTCATCCAGGTGTCAATATTTTCCTGGCGAGCAGTAGCGAGCCAGCATATATATATTTTGTCGTTTGACAGCAAGCTAAATTTGTACATTTTTCAATAGAAATATTTCTCCGGCGAAGCCGGATTTCTCCATACAATGCTGGCTCGCTTACGCTCGCCATGAAGAAATCGACACATGGATGGGGATAAACGTCTTAACCCTTAAATGTCGGGGCGCAACATAAGTCGAGTTAAATAAAGCTGGACTATGTGGCGGTGCTCGACATATATCGTGTGGCAATTTCAGCACGTAATGTGGCTGAGAGAGAGAGACAAGTGGTGGCAGGAGAGTAGCGAGCGTATGACTGCTCCAGACCACCGCGGCGGACCTACTGACACGAATCCCACCTCCTCCCTCCCTCTCTCACTCGCTATATACGGAATTGTATGGGGAAAGTGCCTAATTACATGCTTTTTGCACTCGCGTTGCACGGTTATTGCAAGAAAACTAGCCATCATAAAAGGATCGTTATGGTGTCATTCGAAAGCTCTGTTTATGCCCTTTCAGGGATAGATACTTGTTTTACGTTCTGGGTCTTATTTAGGCATGAAAATGATCACGTAAACAGCCCTATTTTGGCTAAAAACACCCCGGTGGGCGGTACATATAAATAAACCGCATAGGCCGCTCGCAAGGTGTTAAAACAGTTGGCTGAATGAGGCCGAATGGATACAAGCCAGAGAAAGAGAGAAAAGAAAAGAAAGATAAAAAAAGGCAGGTGACCCCCCTTAACCCTTTCACTACAATGACGCATTTCTTCATTATATAGTGGCTATCACTAGACGATTTTATTAAGATTAGGAAGACTCTGTGAGTCAAGAGATAATTGTAGACCCTGGAGTTCCTTCCTAAGTAAATAATATGTCTAGTATTAGCATTAATATAATCTAAACTACGTCATGAAGATAGGTTACAGAGTTACTCATTATTTATTAACCCTTCTTTAGCGGCGCGCAACATAAGTCGAGTTAAATAAAGCTGGACTGTGGCGGTGCTCGACATATATCGTGTGGCAATTTCAGCACGTAATGTTGCTGAGAGAGAGAGACAAGTGGTGGCAGGAGAGTAGCGAGCGTATGACTGCTCCAGACCACCGCGGCAACCCTACTGACACGAATCCCACCTCCTCCCTCCCTCTCTCACTCGCTATATACGGAATTGTATGGGGAAAGTGCCTAATTACATGCTTTTTGCACTCGCGTTGCACGGTTTATGCAAGAAAACTAGCCATCATAAAAGGATCGTTATGGTGTCATTCGAAAGCTCTGTTTATGCCCTTTCAGGGATAGATACTTGTTTTACGTTCTGGGTCTTATTTAGGCATGAAAATTGTTATGCCCTGTTTTTCTACAGGTTTAACTTGGGTAATGTGAGTTCTGAATGACTGGGTATAGAAGGCTGCATGCACAATACAAGGTATGAGGAATAGAGAACACAAAATAAACACACGGTAACACGACACAAGTTTACGTTTATTTAAGTAAAGAAATAAAGAGCATAGAAAGATAGTTATATTCGCACAAAACAAATGATAGAAGGGAACTGCTAGCATTAGCGGATCTGGATGGAGCCTAGTCTCCCACTTCCAACGTTCAGGTATAATCTTCTGATCACTGGTTTAATTAGCAAGTTTATATTTTTACTGGAAGACCTCAATATATTCGTATAATTCAATGTCACTGATTTGACCTCTTGCTGGCTGGTCGCGTGCCCAAGTAGCAGCTCACAGTTAGGATTAGACACGCGTATTGTAGAACACGGCAATCTCTAGTAACCTCATGGGGGTACTGAACTAAGTTTGATATTCTTGAAGCAGAAATACGTAGAACACAAATCAGTGGGCGACGTTAGATATTACTAGAGTTTGAATATCTGAATAAGGTAATTACGAGAGTCAAAGTCGCCTGTTAATTAAAGAGCACTGATCGCTTAGTACGTCCCAAATGGAATGGTTAAATATGAATTGCGCTGGACAAGGTCTTAGCCACTTTATAGAAAGTTAATAAGTGAGTATCAAGCTAGTACTATAACACTTAGTACTAGCAACATGAATCTTGAATAGTATGGGTAGATCTGGTCCTGGTTATCTTGCTTCCGGTGATGTTGGGGGCTAACGACTGGTTCCTCGGCCGTCCAGATGGTCCAAAATGTAGGAAGTTCTCAAGTCGGATCTCTTGATGATCGTTGCTGGCTACACACTTATATACCCACGAATTTGTGTGAAGGTTATAAGGTGCACGTTAGGACTTGTACATGGACAGATGCTTCTATCAGTCTTCTCTGCCACGGAGTCTGCCGGATCTGGAATCTCTCAACTCCGGAACAACACAAGGCAGAGCTAGAGGTAAACTGCAGGGTAGTGACCACTGGTTGGTGTCTAGCTTTCAACTGATTTGACTGGGGGCGGGAGTTAGATTTATAGGCTCGGTTCTGGACCCTGTAGACAGTAGGGATCTCGAGTCTTATGAACTTAATTGAGCTCTCAATAGAAATGGAGACTAGGTAAGATGGTATTTACTGTTGTGGCACAGGGCTATAGGAAAGCCTTTATATTTCATATAACTGAGCCTTAGTAAGAGGTACTATTTTGGCTATACTGGACGTAATTAGGGGAGAGAGACTGGATCTACTTTGCGAGGAGGATGGGGACAGCTGTGATAGGAACGTCTCTCTAGATTGTTCAATCTTCATTCTATGGTATATCTGAGGTGTTAATTTAGTGATCAGAGCATGCAAGAAAGGTAAATGGTTTATTGTGAGTTAATAGAGGTTAGTAAAGGTGTTAGTCATTCATGGTTAGTTCATTGATAGGAAGAATTCCTGTGCTACCTGGCAATGACTCGAAAGTCAAAACAGGGGCCAGGTATACCTCCGCGGGGGTGGGGGTCTCCCTCCTCGGGTGGGCCAAAAGGGGGAGCTGGGCGCACTCTCTCTGTGATCGTCGTCCGGCGGCTGTGGCTAGGGGCTTGCCATATCACCAGTGTTTATAATAACCCTCTGTGTATGAGACAGATGTGGGTGTCTTTAATACCAAAACCGAAGGTGCCTTAGCTAGCTGGTTTTACTCGGCTGGTTGTTAATTGTAGAGTTTGCTGGATGTGGTGGAGACTGGGTTGCTAACTCTGCCACATTTATCTGGAAGTATGGCAATAGAAGTTAGTAACTGGCGGGGCGGCTAGCCTCGCACCGACGACCATTGGGTGCAGGGTTGTGAATGTGTTGTAAGAGAATAGATGGCATGCAAGGGGCTAGTAAAGTTCTAATGTTGTTCTGGCCTACTAAGTGAAGGTAGGCTGGATAGGAGTATATATATAAAAGGTTGGAGAGCGTTAGCAACGGACAATTCAAGGATCTTCAAGAGGTATGAGAGAGAGGCTAGGTCGGACAAGAGTCGAGAAGCGCGGGAATTCTTACTGAGAGGGGGGGAGAGTTCAAGGGCTACACGGAAATTTTGCCCCTAAGGTCCCTGGGCGTGGGGGTGGCATTAGGCTACACTTGATATGGAAAGTTTGAAAAGGCAGTAGAATACGTTAGCCAAAATATGCTACCGGGGAATGCAACTATGGGGTGGTATATGAGTCTGGAAAAGATAGAGTTATGTGATCAGTCCGAGGGTTATGGATACTATTAGTTGGTCCTGGGAACTGCGTTTTCTATTAAATATAAATATAAATACCAACAAAAGCGGCAGTTCGTAGGGGTACTTAGTTATTGTTTCGGGGTACTTATGACAGATACTGGTAACCAGGTTATCTTATACAATCTCTGGTTGGGGTAAGAGGTGTAAGACACGAAGTAAATTGGCGTAGTGTGGGCTGTGGATACGAAGGAGGCAAGGGGAAGACGTATGACAATTGTGGAAAGTAAATGGAAAAAGGTGAACACAATGGCGGATAAAAATACTTAACCTAAGGATTGCATACATAGATTTATGGGGCGATGGGTCTTCATAAAGCTTAGTCTGGCAAGACAAGATGTTAGGGAATGTTAATATTAATACTTAGTTACTAGAGGAACAATGCAAGGGGCGACTGAGCACGGGTTACATATATCTATACTCGTCATGGAAAATGATATAAGAGGTCTAGGGACAATCGTGGGTGTTTTAACTTCTAAAATATATAACATCTACTTCTCGGATGCAAGAACATACATAGATATAATTATGGCTGTCTGATGTGTTGGCATTGGCTCAACGTCGGGACAGGGCATGGTTGTTTTTAATATGAATGTATATTCCTGTTCATCATCTTTGTAGCAAGGACAGTGCCGCTATGTCGTATCAATGCTGGTGGCAGTTAATATTATAGACTTAGTTACTAGAGGAACAATGCAAGGGGCGACTGAGCACGGGTTACATATATCTATACTCGTCATGGAAAATGATAGAAGAGGTCTAGGGACAATCGTGGGTGTTTTAACTTCTAAAATATATATAAAATCTACTTCTCGGATGTAAGAACATACATAAATATTATGGCTGTCTGATGTGTTGGCATTGGCTCAACGTCGGGACAGGGCATGGTTGTTTTTAATATGAATGTATATTCCTGTTCATCATCTTTGTAGCAAGGACAGTGCCGCCATGTCGTATCAATGCTGGTGGCAGTTAATATTATAGACTTAGTTACTAGAGGAACAAATGCAAGGGGCGACTGGGCAGTGGGCACGGGTTACATATATCTATACTAGTCATGGAAAATGATATAAGAGGTCTAGGAACAAACGTGGGTGTTTTAACTTCTAAGATATATATAAAATCTACTTCTCGGATGTAAGAACATACATAAATATTATGGCTGTCTGATGTGTTGGCATTGGCTCAACGTCGGGACAGGGCATGGTTGTTTTTAATATGAATGTATATTCCTGTTCATCATCTTTGTAGTTAGGAGTGTAGGACACGAGGGGGTTAGTGT
>JBAKBP010035223.1:0-19766 GCA_037953745.1 Lithodes maja | reverse complement strand
CCCATAGAATAACACAATCGGTCAAAGAGTTTCAGGAGTCAGGTCACAGGCCACCATTTTGATTCTCAGTATCTCTGTCAAGCACTACATGCTGTGAAAGCAGTTACAAAGATGGATAGATATTTAAAGAGAGGTATGAGTAATTATATGAGCAGCATAAGCTTAATAATGAAGTGTATAAATGAAGTGTAGCTATCAAATAATGCGCTGTGAAAGTTATAATCAAGATGGAATATTTTGATGTGTTGGCCGTACACTATTGTACACAAATATATCTTTACCGTTAGGGTGATACAACTAGTGTTGCCATATGGATTTAGTTGCCAATATGTATTAATTTATGATAAACGAGACGCAAATATGAATAATTTCATTGATAGATACTTAAGGATAGACAAATTTTACACTCATGGGATATATATATCAAATACTGCCATCACATTACTTCATCAAGTATGAAATATATCAGGGTAAGCTAAAAAAAAGGCAATATCAAAACAGATTTGAATCCCGCGGTCTAATTCCTTTATCATTATGTACACAAGAGAGAGGCGACAGGGTTTGCCATCAACTTTCTAAGCTTTCTAGCAATCATGCATTAACATGCTTTAGACAGTGTTAAATGAAAAAGGATTTTTCATGAGCTATGCCCTTTAAATGTACTAAGATCGGGGCAGAGATGCTGTGCCTTACAACCCCCACCCCCCTCCCCCTCCGCCTCCGCCTCCTTTTTCCGTAAACCTAATGGAACAGAGTCACGATATGTACAGTCATCAACTCACACAGTCTGTTGCAAAGCTACACAAGACATGTGAGGTTTCTTCAAGTCAACTGATAAATATCGGTAGAGAAAGGTATGAGAGGAAGACCAAAGGTGGGTTTGCATGATGTCATTTATTGAATAATTATGCAAATATCGGAGTGATACCTCCCACTTTCGAACATCGTGCGTCCTACAACGTACGCCTGGATGCCCTTCACGAATGATTGACATTATGTGTGCAGCCACCCGGTTCTTCTTCAACTTTGGTCCAGTCTCTGGCGATACCCATAGGTGTGTGAGGTTCGTCGGGTTACATCGAATCATGTAGGCTTTTACTGCCTGTACAGGACATAAGAGATAGTGTTCAATGTCTCGCTTCAGAGCGGGCACCCAGAATTGTCGGAATGATCTTCACGCTCATTCTTGGCAATAAATGTTGGTTGTGGAGCTATAAGCACGGATTGGTTTCAAGGCGTGAACCGTAGACAGTTTGGAGCCCGCAACATGGCTGTCAACTCCGACACTCAATCGCCCATAGCTGAAGCCATAAAAAACAATGCTTTCTTAAGGAGCCGATCCAACGCCGGACGTTTAGAATAGATAGGCGATTTTAGATTGGCTAGGACGCGATCAAGGGACCACACCGACATCAGATGTCAGGGTGCTGGTTGAAGTCAGAAGCTATCTATCTATCTATCTATTGCCTGACGCCGTGATCCCCGAAGGGGTGACCATGAACGAACCGCCCCCATGCACCTCTGTTCCCAGTCAGTCAACGCCCCTCCCCCCAACCAGCACCGCCTTCATTCATATACTTCCTCACTCCATCCTTCCACCTCTCCTTCGGTCTACCTCTCCCTCCCTGTCCCTCCACCTCGCTCTCGTACACCCTCTTAGTCATTCTCTCGCTTTCCATACATTCCATATGGCCGAACCATCTCAAGTTGTTCCTTTTCACACTTTCCAGCAAATCTACCTTCACACCACACCTCCTTCTTACTTCTTCATTAGTCTGTCTATCCCTCCATGTAACTCCGCACGCACTTCTTAAGTAATTAATTTCCATTGCTCTCACTCTTGGTCTGAGTCTCTCAACCAACGTCCATGCTTCGCTTCCGTAAGTCAGTGTCGGGATTACCACACTGTCATGCAAGGACTTCTTCACTTCCATACTGACCACCCTATTTCTTGTTACTGCTTTCAGCGTTCCTACAACCCTCTTCCCCTGTTGTACCCTCTCCCGCACTTCTTCATCCATTGTCCCATCTTTACTCAACACACTGCCCAGATACTTAAAAGAGCTAACAATATCCATAGCCTGACCGTTCAGCTTCACCTCACACTCTGTGACTTCACCCCTTTCGAAGACCATAACCTTGCTCTTCCCCGCATAAAGCTTTTCGCCTCCATCAAAGGCATGGATAGACCAGTTAAGGCATAAAATGCGGCTCTAATGGCTGTGAAATGGTTCCGTAGAGTAACTACTGAGAGATTCTGGAACTCAAGGAGATAGTCCAAATATTTAAATATGAGTGCTATCGAGGGTATCTGCTGGTCAGTTTCTACAATCCAAGTTGTAAAGGTCTTCCAATGAGACTGGTAAGTACTGACATTTAGTTGACTCTGCATAACCTTGCATTAACTTGTTGGTGATGCTACCTCCGTAGAAGTCAAACCACTTGGCATTTTGAATGTCCACAAGGCGAAAGTTAGCGAGGTCTTGAGGTTGCCAATTGTCTCTAAGTGGAAACTCGGAACCAGAATCGATACTGTGTTTGGGCACCATGTCCTCAACTGCAGATACCATGATTGAGCCGGCCACACTGGCGCGATCAGGGCTACTATCCCGTGATAGCCCCGTAGTTTGTTGACTACGCGGCACATCAGGGATGCATCTGGAAGTGGAAACAGATAGATGGATGTCCACCCGTTCCAATTCTCCGATAACGTGTCCGGACCCCCTGCGGATGTCCGTGTCTACCAAATCAACTAGTGAGGTAACTTGCTCACCTATTTGGACACAAACAGATATATTTGTGGGTGGTATTTCAAGGAAATCATCTTTTGGAAGACGGTTTGCTTGAGGCTCCAGTCCACAAGACGTGCACTCTGTCCTCTCGACAGAGTGTCTGACCAAAGGTTTGCAACCCTTGGGAGATATATTGTGTGGATGTGTATTCGTATCTTGTGAGTTAGGTCGAATAACCTTTCCGAGACTCTGAGAGACATATTGGACCACTTGCGACCTTGCTGATTTTTGCTTCTTTATACATGAGACTGCGTTCATGTTGTCCATTCTAAATACTAAGGATTTGCCTTCCAGGGAGGTGCCATGAATTTTGAGGAATTTCAGTGGTACGTACAACTCTTTTGTGTTTATATGCCAATCGTTGTGCTTGGACCTCAGACCCTGACGTTGGTGGCCTTCGGTGGACTGAAAGCCCCATCCCTGGCTTCCCGATGCATAGGTATCTATCCACACTGTTTGAAGAGGAAAAAACTATGGCTGAACGGCCGTCAGAATATGACGTTGGGCCCAAAAGGAGACCAATGTCTTTATCCACGCATGTATTGTTATCAGGCGGTTGTCGGGTAGGAAGGGAAAGGTCTGATTCCCTTCTAGGATTAATATTTTTAGACTCAGTCAGCCTAAAGGGACTGTCAGCTAAACCCAGTTTAAGGTCCCTATCGAAGAATCCCAGGACTTGCGTGTGATATTGTGACTGTGATTAAATTGACAAAGTTTGCTGTGTAAGCACATCGCATTGTCTGTGCTTTGAGATATGGTCAGACACTGCACACTAGTCCCACCCATTGCATCCTTGGCTGAGGTTTGAGAACGGATTTCTTGAAATTTATTCTGAATCCTAGTTGTGTAGCATGATTTATGACAATCTTTGTATTCTGAATAACTGCTGCTGGTGAATTGCCTACAATCATCCAGTCATTGAAATAATACAGAATTATGATACCTTGGTCGAACAGGGGGAGCAGAGCCTGTCGGACCAGCTTCGAGAAAATCCTGGGCGCAAGATTTAACCCAAAGGGAAGGTGCTGGAACATGAGGGTATGATCTAGGTACCAGATTGCCAAATACTTTTGATACCTCTTGTTAAAGTTATTGATTGGAACATGCCAGTACGCTTCCTGAGAGATCTAATGAATTCTATCTATCTATCTATTGCCGGACGCCGTAATCCCCGAAGAGGTGGCCATGAATGAAATGTCCCCATGCACCTCTGTCTCCAGTCAGTTGACACCCCTCCTCCGATCCAGTACCGCCTTCACTCATACACTTATTCACTCCATCCTTCCACCTCTCATTCGGTCTACCTCTCCCTCTCTGTCCTTCCACCTTGCTCTCGTACACTTTCTTAGTCATTCTCTCGCTTCCCATACGTTCCATATGGCCAAACCATCTCAAGGTGTTCCTTTTCACACTTTCCAGCACATCTACATCCAAACCATACCTCTCTTGTACTTCCTCATTCGTCTGTCTATCCCTCCATGTAACTCCGCATGCACTTCTAAAGTAACTAATTTCCACCACTCTCACTCTTGGTCTGCGTCTCTCAACCAACGTCAATGCTTCGCTCCCGTAAGTCAATGTCAGGATTACCACACTGTCATGCAAGGACTTCTTTACTTCCATGCTGACCACCCTTGCTGTCTAATGAATTCATCCATGCAAAAGACTGGAGTGTGAGTCGTACTTGACTTACAGTCAACATCCTGAACTTGTGATTGATGATAATACCTGTTCAGGTTCGACAGATCTATGACCGGTCGACATTTGTTGCTGTTCCATTTGGGAACTAGGAATAGTCGGGAAGTAAATATTTTTTGAGTAGGGCTTGTCGGAACGAGGATGTCGTTGCGAGCATCTTGTGTATGATGGACTCCACCTCCAATGAAACTGAGACTTTGGTCTTTGGTAAATGTAATGGAGGTGTGTGGAACCAACACCATGCGAGCTCTTTCCGAACTACTTTGTTCACCCACGTGTGACAAGGCCATGCCTTGTGACATGCCCGAAAATTCTCTGTTGGAAGATTTTGAATGTGTTCCAGAAACTGGTCCGAGAGTCCACACCCCTGTTTACTAATTTTTGGAGTGAAGCAATGGGAAGTTAGTTTTTTTTAGCTAGAGCATGCATGAGATTTACTTTGGAATAAGGAACCGATGACTCCTTTCCTCTTCCCACTCCCTTTCCACTATGAGGGGGATACTTTCCGCCCTTCTGCGAGCCCCGCCCGTGAGCCTTCCCTCCACCTCAGGGTTGGTTACCCTTACTCGACGTGGAGGGAGCTTGGTGAAATGTTTGAGATGTGTGTTTGTGAAATTTGGACTTCTTTTTAGATCAAAATTTCTTTGGTGTTTGTGTGAGCTTTCCCCTGAAAGCCACCATGTCAGGCCTAGAGACCACCTGTGTCACATGTGTCCAGACATCCCGCTCAAGGAAGTCCTGGACAAATATAAGAGACAATAATATGACATTCAGAATGTCTTGAGGCAGCTTTTTGCAGAAGTAGTCTGCAACGAGCCACCTCAAGGACAATGGTTATAGTGTCACTCAAAGTCTTTACAGAATTCACGAGTTGAGACTGTCGCACGAGGCGGAGGGCTGATCATGATAATGAATCATCCATGGAATCAATTATTTTCTGAGTGGAGGCTGCAAGTTTACAAGCAATGAGCAACTGCGAGGCTAACCTACATGCCCTGCACCTTGTGCGATGGTACAGTAAGCAGATTATCTACTGAACAGAGTTGAAATTTTGTGGCACAAAGGAAATCTAAACATTTCTGTGACACCGAGGGGGGGGGGGGGGGGGGCACGTGGGAAACCAAAAATGAGACATGCTTATGTTCTTCCTCAAGGAGCAGATGAGGTTTTGAATGGGAGATCGCGTCAGCAATCATCAAACCTTTGGTCTCCACATGGGCCAGGATCAACATTTGATATCTGTATCATAGGAACATCAGACTTATTATCTCGATCAGCAAAACAACCTAATTCCTCTGTGAGAGCTTGCAGTGTTTTTAAGTCTTTGTACACTTCTAATTTATCAAAGTTAGAATTGTTTTTTAAAGAGGACGCCGTTCGTAAGGCAGGCAACTGATTATAAACGAAGAACTGTTGGTAGGACATAGATAGGCATGCCTTCACGACCACATCTAATACAGTAAAACCCCGCGCCTTCGTACTAATTGGGGGGAACTGCCAGTACAAAAGCGCAAAATTACGAAAGAGCGAAAAGACCGCCAAAAGCGGGCGCCATGAATGCTTCAAGTACGGCGCCACGGTCTTTTCACTCTTTTGTTGTTGACGAATTCATGCACCATTCATATTAATCGGTTTCTACCCCCTTTACAAGACCCTAGGTTCCTTAGTACAGTAACAAATGTCATTGTCAGTAGCCTACTTACCATAATACACTTGAACAAACCGTTTGGTGAATATCACAATTGTTGTTTTGTTTACTGTAAGAATTCAGTGATCATGACACACACACACACACACACAAACCTGGGGTGCGTTCAAGAGCAAGACTTCAGATGCTACAGTTTCCGTAGCGTGAATTGGGCCTATTGAACGATTTTGAAGCCTCTTCCGCACTACATAAACAAACTGGGTGGTTGCCATGGTTAGTTTTATACCAGCGTCTTCGTTTAACGCTCAAAACAACGACAATGACCGTTCTTTACATCTAAACAACTGCTATAATAGGATATTTATCCTGTAATGTCCATAAGTAATTAGGCCTAAAGCATGCTAGGCTATTAAATTATAGCATCTCATTGGCCTAAAATACATATTAATATTTATTAGTAACCATATTTTTGTTATTACACTCTACAATAAGTATATAGCCTATGAAAGAACAAATTAGTTCATAAAATTTGTCATGTTATTTTCGTCCACAACTTCAATACATGCGGATCCTCTACGCCTCTATTCGATACATAAAGCTGTATATTTGTGTCAATATTTTGATCGAAAATTTAATATAAATGTTTTAAAGTAAATAATAACACATACTAATATGAATAGTCAATGTTTTTAAGTGATTGTATGTGCATATAGTCGAGAGTAATTCGTCTGCTAGCGCTAAAGACGAATTCTAAAGATGTATTGTCTGTGTGCCTCACGGCGTCACTCCTCCAAAGGCTGTGCGCTGAATGAGCAACCGTAAGCGACCGTATGCGCGCACAATGTCGTTCAGTAATGCTGTAGCGCCAACCAGGCGCTAGAATTAGTGCTCTTGAACGCGCTCCTGAGTCATCTGCTATGGCAAAATAATATCTACAATTAAAAATATAATTTAACCATGTTATATTATATAAATAAATATGTTTATGAGGAAATTATCTACTGTAATACTTAACTAATAGTGAAGGCCAAAGAAAACATTTATATTCAAGCTGGCTGTAGTCGTCTGCTAACTTACCGCCAAAGAAAGAAAGAAAGACAAACAATAACAGAGTGAGTGTCTGAATCACCAGTCAAGATTTCTTTGTATATTCAACGATATATTATGGGTTTTATTGGCCAGCTGTATGTTATATCGTAGATGTGTATGTATATTAAAGGTAAGGAGTCATGAAATGCACAAATAGTGATTCAGATGACAGAATATGACCCGGAAAACTGGATTTTATTCACTCTTTCGTACTAAAAAAACGAAAGATTACAAGCCAAAATCGATTATGCCGGGATAACGAAAGCGAGGAGAACGAAAGCGTTAGGTTTTACTGTACTTCACCATTATTGTTCTCTGTTCTCAACTGTCGGTGTTCGACACCTCGGTAGTCCAATAACCTGGGATCGGTGTATCACCCACTGCTGACACCATTGCGTCCAACTGGTGAGGTGCCTTTATTTCCGACCAGTTGGTCTCGGGCCCATTTCGACATCCGTACTAGGGGTCGATGTAACGGGGATGGTGACAAGGAAGTTAATACTGGGAAGGCCTGTGGCCATATATACTGACAGAGAAGGAATAGTTGGGGTTTTACTAGGAGAAGAATTGTCAACAATGACGTAGGCTTAGGGCGGACAGTCGGAGGGCTGAATGGCACTGGTACATGGGTCGGGACCATCACTGGGTGGGATGCAAGCCTATGTTCCACTGATGGGGGAAGGAATCCCTTAGAAGTCATCAGCATGGAGGAACGGGGATTGAGTCCTGTCTCATTCCTCATCTTGTGCTGATGTTTCGTGAGGGATCTCTTGTGCAGTCGCTCTTGAAGATGCGGGAGAGTCGTGTCGTGAACCTTGATCCAGAGACGCCCTTGAACTTCCCCGACGTCAGGTTTCCTTATACTCGTCTTCTTCGCCCAACCCAAGGACTTGAGGCGAGTCATCATAGTGAGGTTGTGAACTGACCCTTTGTCCCAACGGAAGTTCGTCTCCTGATCTGAGGACTCTGCTCGCTGGCTCAGTAGTGCAGAGGTAACAGGTGACACATCGATAATGGATGGCAGAGGTCATGCTTTGTGTTTAGGCACTAAGTCTAAAGGTGGGGCAATTTTCTTAGATTTTGTTCTGAAAACCGTAACTCCTGTCGCTTTGGTGATGAATGAGGCTCGCTCGTCGGGGTGGCCTTTGAGTGTCAGAGGAGTACCGGACTTATGCACTTTGGAGGGTCTAGGACTCTAGGCAGTGATCGTGAGCTCATCCTCTTGTGAGATGATGTCCCCTTTGAGTGTCATTCTGACTCCACAGAGTTGCGACGCGATGACACACTGGCCGTCTCTCTGTCCTTGAGCCAGCCATCGAGGCCGAGGGGGGGTTTGTTCAGCGCTCTTCGATCTAGATCGTTTGCTCGATGATGTAGATTGGGGCGAGCGAGAGCGTTTTATTTTGTGGAATGTGTGGCTTGAGCGAAATTGCTATGGTTTTTGTCCTCAATGTCGCATGACATCTACGAGGTATGCTTGCACTTTCGTCCACACTTAGACCATCACCTGAATTACATGTAGTTGTTTTCGTAAAACCTCATTCCGAAAGGGTCGCATTCAATGCATTTAGCAGGCTGCCACAGTTCCTTGGATAACACCACACATGAGGTGCACCGGACACAGTGCTTGTGACTGAGGAGCCTCAAGCGGGGGCACATGACCGTATGACATAAGGGCACAATCACAAACATGATTGTGGCCCTGACGCCCCCCTGCAGATTTGTCGGGCGTTCCCAGGGGGCGCTCCAGACTGACTCAGTGGGCGAAATCTGAAAGTAGAGATTACCATGAATCAATGTTGCATAAAGAAAGTACATAGTGTAACTCTCTCGCCTCTCAGGTAAGAGAAGAAGACGGAAACCATAGAGGGGAC
Organism: Lithodes maja; assembly: GCA_037953745.1. Lineage (NCBI taxonomy): Eukaryota > Metazoa > Arthropoda > Malacostraca > Decapoda > Lithodidae > Lithodes > Lithodes maja. The sequence continues at coordinate 10,665 of JBAKBP010035223.1, read as the reverse complement.
CGACGTTTAACTCAAACCAGGACATGGGACATACATAATATGAGTAGGCTATCGGTTCACTTTTGCGCACATAAGCTATGATAAACTATGTAATAATATGATATACCTGATTGGGGGGTTCCAGTCTACACCCATGAAAAAGTGACCTAGCTAAAGGAGCATTCATCCCGGCTAATGAGAGCATAGAACGTGATCCAATAGAGGTCATCGTATCGTTGCATAGATCTCATCGGATTGAGGGACCGTGAAAAGTTCGATAGCTATTGGAACTTTTACCCAGATGACTGTACATTGCGGAAGTCCCGATATAGCGTCGGAAAACACTGAGGTCCAAGGATGTGCAGTATCGTACTGGAGCATCAAAGGGTAGGACCGTGTTAATTGACCACCGAGTAAATCAACACCTTCATGAGATATTCGGTTAAACATCGCCAACACCTTGATGGTGTGTTGTAACATATTGCCAACACCTTCATGGCATGTTGTAACACATTGCCAACACTTTGATGGCATGTTGGTACGACCAGAAGCAACATCTTGATGGTTAATCGAAATACTTTGTCAGCTAAGCTGAGAATCATTATACTCAACCAATTCCGATACTACGATAATAGGATTGGAATCTGTAGCCAAGGTATCGGAGATCGTCATGAGGGAGAGAGTGGCTATAGAGACCCAATACTTGACCCTATAAAGAGATCATGACTCAATCCCGATAACTCCTAGCAAGTATAGGTATAAGAGAAGAGAAGGAGGAGAACCCATCAGAACCTTGTCGACATCCAGTTAAGGGAAAACGACAACTCTACCCCCCCAGGTATCGGAAATCCATGACTCCCAGCTCTCAGAACCTTTATACTTTTAGACATGAAAAGAGACCAAGAGCCCTAGATGAAACTTGCTAGCAAGAACATCCACAGCACTAATTAATTCTCACCAAAGCAACACTGACAGCAGTTAATAAACTAAATAAAGCGCTAGCCTCGAGAAGTGTACAAATACCTCGATTGCTCAACAATCTGTAATATTTACAGTTGCCAGCACATATAAATAAATAAGGTAATACACAATATAGATACAATGATTAATTAGGTTAAGGCGAGAATACTAAAAACTCATAGAACCTAGAATGGAGGTAGGCTAGACGCTAACATGAGTTGGGGCTAGGCGCGGCAGAATACATAACTCTTACCGTACACAGACAACTCAAGACAACTGGAGAATCCCCTGAGATAGACAAAAGCTGGTACACCTAGGAGACGTTGGGGTAAGAAGAACCGCCCTATTAAATAGGGAGGAATAGAAATACCCATCAAACCCAGATGCAGAAGAAGCCCCACACAACCCCACTGGCCGAAGCGTGGAACCTAAAATCATGTAGCAGCTGAAAAAAACTAGGCTAAACACACAGCCTCCAATTCAGCAAGTTTAGCTAGAAAATAATATTAATAAAGAAACTCAATACAAGGAAGATTGGCCAATTATCACTTCGTGGGTTCGCCAGGGCATCCTAAAAACTTGAGTAATCACAGGGCATAAAATAATAAATTGGTGTCTAACTGCTTGAAATACATTCCTAGCACATCTATTGTTATGCCACGTTTCTAGGAAACGAGGTATATTCTGATCGCACTTCCCACTCTGGGAATAATGCAGTTATCTCCAACTTAGGGTACTCTCGACTGGGCGAGGACTGACCTAATTTATCTTAACACCAAACAAATAACAGGCAATCAACAGAAACACAAGGACAGATTACAATACAATAGTTTTTATTCTTATTAAAATAGAAAAACATAAATATTCTAAATACTCTCTCGGCAGTAGCGCAGGATTCATACACAGGAAATTATTAACCCATAACTGGCGACCGTCCTCAATAGAGTTTTTTCTGGTGCACTGCGACCGTCCTCAATAGATCCAGAGCATAAAAAAAAAATTAGAAATACCTGTGGCACTCAAAACAAAGCACTTTGTGATTAGGTGAGATAATTCCCCTCTATTACTTGCTACCACTCCTACATGTGTCCCCTCCCCCCCCACCCCCATTCCCCTCCTTCCAACCCCTTTTCCCCCCTCCTCAATTATCAGCTGTTTTTCCTCTTATTCCACCTTTTATCGGGTAATTTTCTGCGTGAATTTCCCTCCCCTAGTCTCTTTAACATGGGTGAGGCAGCTAGAGATCCTTGCAACACAGAGCTTGTACTCAGACCCGTCAGTGTCGCTCTACAGCTCAGCAGCTCAGAGAGGGTGGATGTACGTCCCCCCAGCTCTCACCTCATGATACGACCTTGCGGCAATAATACGTCTTTTTCATCTCGCAAATGCTATTCCCACTTCTTTTATTGCTCTTAAATGTTCATATGTTCATAATAAAAGCAATATAGGCACATATGGATAAGTAATAATTATATATATGGTGATTTTCGTCATAATAGATCCCAATACTTTCGCTTGGCGGGAGGGTTTGAACTACCATAGCTTCGCAGTTTATGAGTTAAATAAATAACTGAGACAATAGTTCTCCACAAGAATAAATTGTCCTAGAATACTGCAGAATAATGCACAAACAAGTGAATTCAAGGATGATGATTAGATTTGATTAAATGACAAAGAGTGATAGCCTTTAAAGAAATGCAAAATAATTAATTCAAGGTGACACAATTGCTAAATATTATCAACATACGAGATCCGTACCTATAGACTTTCGAAATAAATATATAGTCTGTATCAAGAGACTGAATTTACTCTGCGACGAGACTCACTATTTTTATATAAACCTGAGTGATAAGAACTCATAAACTCAGATCTGCAACAAGAGGTCTCGAATGACATGTAGAGTGTATGTAATATTTAATGTGGTGATAGTATATCTATATCTCCTCTTCGTTGAGTCGTGGGAGCCCGGACCCGAGGAAGTATCTATATATATCACCGGTGTAGGACAGGTGTGGTGTGTTCCCCAACAAACGGGGTAACAGAAGACAAGGAGAAGGGAAAACGTAAAACACGTCTTCAGGGTAATTACGTTAACACTTATGAGACTCTCGGCATATCTGGGTCTAAACCCTCACAATAATCACTGTTACCACTACGAAAAACACAGAGGCACTTAAAAGAGTTAGGAGAAGAGAGCACTGGGAAGACCGAGCACTGGCACTGGTGTTGGTGAAGAGTTGGAATCCTTAGCAGCCACGCACATAGACTGGCGTAACTTAAAGTCCACACATAGGACTCTGAGGCACTTTGGAAACTTCGCACTTGGTCATGGGCTAGAATCGGGCCAGAAGAGCTTCAACAGGCGCCAGGCTAAGTCTTGTTTCCTTTGGTACTCACTCGTGTCATATCTGTGTGGGAGAATTAGTTTTTACCCTACCGAAGGATTAACCAAGGCCTTTCCCGGTGTTGGAGGCAAGCTAACAGGGTTAGTGGTGACTGTTGAACCGACACACACTTGCCTTATCTCGTCAGAGCCAGACAAGAAGGGGGCTGGAGTGAGACTGTTTAAGAAGTCTGAGGTTATCTTCGATGCAGGTACTGTGTTGCTGAGTAATTCTGGACTACACAAGGTCGGCAGAGTCACTGCGACAACACCAAGTTCTACAGGATATCTTACAGGCCTTTTCGATTCATAATATACCTTTAACTTGTCTTTTACCCCTGGATTGTCAAATAACTTGTTTGCCCGGTCCATACTGTGGCAGACTCGGTTGAACTGGCTTAAACCACCCGTATTGTAGCGCGTCGGTCTCGGCTGTCCCAAACGGTTATTATGACAAACCTTAGGTTTGGTAATTGTCCTTTCCACCTAACCCCTTATTAGCGGGGCCCGACTTAAGTCCGTATAGAGAACACCTGCCCAAAGAGCGGGGCCCGACTTTGGTCTGTGTGCAATTTTGGAGCAATATTGCCTCTGAGAGAGAGACGAGCGGTGGGCAGAGCGTAGGTCGGGCTCTGACCGTTCGCCACGGGTCCAGCAGGCCTACTGACGTTTACTCCACACACATCCACCCTCCCTCCCTCACTACACAGGGTATTATGTCAAGAAATTACCGTATTTTAGGGATTTTTCCTTCGTCTTGCACGATCGTTGCAAGAGAACGCGTGGTCGTAGGAGGATGGTTCTGGTGTCATTAGAAAGCTAAATTAACGCCCTTTCAGGGATACATAATGGTATTACGCTCTGGCTCTTGTTTATGCATGAAAAAGAGCACGGAAACAAGGCCATTTAGGGTAAAACCACCCGCCTGGCAGGTAGTAGAAATTCCTTACGGGCCCGCTCGTAAGGCGTTAAAGATTACTGTACCTGTCAAAGATCCAAAAATAGGATTCAAGCCAGCAGGCTGGTTGCTTACTGATGGTCTTGCTGGAGGAGGTAGTGTCTCTTCTGGCTGAGATGTTGAATGCAGGATGACTCCGGGCATGAAGGGCACGTCAGATGATGATGTCTTGTTTTTTTGTTTTTTTTTTCTATATGATTGAGGGAGGCAAAAGGCAGAACTGCCTATAGCGAGTGCCTCTCCCATAGTTGAAAGAGTGACAGGGCCGAAATCAAGGGACGTTCGGGCCAAAATGCCTGGACACACGGAGTTTGAAGCAATTTAAGTCATAGGAAGAGGGAAAGACTGATTCTGGGAGAGCGTTCCAGAGCTCAGCTGTTGAGTAGAAGAAAGCTTGAGAGTAACATTTCACTCTTGGGTTGGAGAGTTGCACAGAGTAGGGGTGGGATTGAGTTGCAAGACGGGTACCACGTGCCCTACGTAAAGGAGGTGGTATACACTGGGAAAGCTCTGAGGAACACTGATTATTATAGTAGCGATAGAATAGCGAAAGAGATGCAACATTGCGGCGGAGAGCGAGAGATTGCAGAGAGTTGGTGAGTGGATGGGAGTTAATGATACGAAAGGCCTTCCTTTCAACTTTGTCTAGGAGAGCGGTGTGAGAGGAACCTCCCCACACATGTGAACAATACTCAATACAAGGACGCACTATGCCCCTGTACAGAGCAAGAAGCTGTGCAGGGGAAAAGAACCCCCTAAGGCGGTTGAGCACACCCAGCTTCTGGGAGGCTGCCTTAGCAAGACTGGTAATATGGTCATTCCAACTGAGAGCAGAAGAAAAAGAGACACCAAGAACATTGAGAGAAGATGAAGGATTGATTTTTGTATTGTTGAAGAGTAAGGGATAGTCCGCTTGGAGCTCCTTTCGGGTAGATAGATGGAGAAATTGGGTTTTGGAAGCATTAAAGGTAACAAGGTTTTCTCTGCCCCAATTGGAGATAGTATTTAGATCAGAATTTAAGAGTTCTATGGCTTCATTACGTTTGTCGTTGAGGGATTGCTGGCTGGGGCATTCTGAAAAACTAATGGAGTAGTGTAAGGTTGAGTCGTCTGCGTATGAATGGATGGGAATTGAGGTACAGTTGAGGAGATCATTTATAAAAATTAGAAAGAGAATAGGAGGTAGGACAGAGCCCTGAGGAACACCGGAGTTGTTTGGCGTTGTTGGGCATGATGCAATGGTTGCACCTGCTATTTCCGGTGAGTTGATCAGTCGTGCATGTTACGGAACTAGGTTGGACTTTGGAAGAGGTGAGGAATCGTCGATATTAGGGTTTGAAGTGTTACGACTGAGGTTTAATATATCAGGGTTCTTATTCATTGGACTAGTAATGGCATAAATGCTACAACGGAAAGCGCTAGATCCAACCTCTGATGTATATTCCCAGTGAACAAAGAACACAAATACTCTCCAGAGTTCTATATGCAATAATAGGTTATTAAACTCTCAATAATGTGTGTCTACTCTAGGCTTAATGTTATGTGAAAACAGCCTATTACTACCTATAACCGAAGGTGCTTGGTTATGGTATGCAAAGTAAGGTGGTAAGAGAAGTTACAGCTTACGTTACTTTAATCAATAAATGTCAGGCACTCCCTGCATGAAAGAAAGTGCACTAAAGTCCTTCAACACCAACAAGGAATCTTCTTTAACCCGGGAGCTGCGGGGAGACTCTTAAGAGTTCCCCCGGCGGACTGCGGGAAGACTCTCCTGAGTAAGTAAAATTAAAAATCAACTTTTGACATCGAAAAAAAAAAAAAAAAAAAAAAAAAAAAAAAAAAAAATTGGCCCCTGGGCCATGCAAAATCTCAGTCCTCTACCTCCCCTCCTTCCCCACTTTCCTCCTATCCCTCAGTTATCACCTATTTTCCCTATTATTCCCTTATTCTGAGGTATATTTTCGTGCTAACATTAGCGAGTTGCAAGCAGGGTGTTGTCATCACTGATGGCAATCGAGTGCAAGAGAGAGAGAGAGAGTATCGATCGACTGTGTCTCAGTGGCCTTGGGGGAAATTGGCGGGAAGGTAGCTTGCCTCACCCATACATTATACAACTCGCGGGCTATATCTCCGATTTTGACCATCCAAACGCTGTTTTCACTCGTTTTATTGTTGTTTCAGGTTAATACCTTTATAATCAACCCATAATAGGCACATATGGATAATTATTAATGCTATTAATGGTACAATGAATATTTTAGTGACGGAAACACCTCAAATACGTCAGCACAGGGGGACGTTTTCAATTACCCCCGTGCGCACTTCAGAGGTTTTTAAATGTTAGATGCTATCAAGATGCTCGAATCGGAAATGGAACCCAAAAAGGCAGGCAGCGGAACAATGCTCGTGCAGGCTATGCACACAAAAAGGCAGGAGATATAATGCAGTCGGAGCCAAGAATATCCTAAACGCCACAACAATAATAATAATCGCCACGACAATGCAGTATTCCTATCAACAAAAAGAGCCTAAGTCGTTTGTGTCTCAATACATCAAACTAGGCTGCGAAATGCTTGTGTAATCATAAACGGGTATGCATAAAAAGAGTAATTGGTTTAATATACTTAATGTCTACTGTGACTGATAAAGTCTAGCTAGAGTCAATGATACGAGATACTGGTGCGCATGGCATGCCGCATAGCCTAGTGCAAATCTCAAGTCTGTGCGTCAAGTATTACGTTATAATGAAGGGTAGCTCTCTTGAGAAACCTTAATACCGAAGTATTAAGCGTTCTCCTGGCGTACCGCAAAGACAAACAACGAGCTTAGAACAGTGCAGAATGGTATAGGCAAAAAGCCCTCATTCGTGCATGCTCTACTCTCAATGGCACACAGACTAGAATTTACCCAATCAACTCCAGTTCTCAGGAATGTCGTGCAGCTTTTAACTAAAGCCAACACCCATCGGAAACAATACCTTATAGTATCAGACTCCTAGTCTAGCATTATCCAATCCAGCAGAACACTAATAATTATAGGAAGCGGTACTGAACAATATGAATGCCAACCAATGCTTCGTGATCAACTTATCTTAACAACTAACATACATGGGTTATATCAGACCTTAACGCATAATACAACTGGCCAGCATGAAGCTGATTATGCAGAGTTAACCAGAGGGGGTATAATATTAATAAAAGGTGGTGAAAGATATGGAAAATGAGAGAGATAGGCAGAGGAAAAGGTTCTCAGGTGCGGAGAGGAGGACAGATATCAAAGGGATAAGAGGGATGCGTTCTAGAAACCAGATCTGAGGGAGAGAGTGGCGAGGGAACTGTATATATACTAGCACTAGCTCGAGCCGCGTGGGAAAAAAGCGGTAACAAGTCCTCCAGCCAATACTAAAGAAGCCAGCCAAACATGACGTCACAAAGCATGGTAAAAAACTCCCTCAACGAATCCCCACGAGGCCAGCCAGCTATGACATCATCGAGTATAGCAAAACACTGCGTGCCTCCTCTCACTCTGTTCTACTCTCTCTCTCTCTCTCTCAATTCCTATCATTACTACTTAATGATAAAACATATACTTTGCAATTAAATATATAAAGCCTTGACATGTGCGAAAACAAAGAGCCTTTCTGGACTGCCCATGACACGAGCTTTCATATGATATAAAGCACACAATAATACATCAACTGTAGCCACATCCACTGCCCTGGCGATCCTAGCGAGTCACTGTAGGACAAGCCATGCGGTTCTAACGGAGTGGTTAACGTCACACCCCCCCAAGATTTTTTTCAGAGGCCCAAGGCTCACAAAAATCTGATTGTTAGAACCCATGCTATATCTCTACTTCCCATCACCCAGCGGCAGTAAAATATCTGGCACAGTTCTTCAACAAAACATTTTACAAAATTATAACCCTCCCCAACACAATAGGTTAAATCATATGTAGTTATGCTCCTCAAGAGCGAGCTTCTCTAGCCCAGCATTCTGAGAGGAGTGCAACTCAGAATTACTGCTATAACATACTGAAAAAATTCAACTATCAAAGAAAGAGTTTTTATTTGATTTTTATGTTTTTAATTTGTTTATTTCGGCTGCACTATAGGGGCAAGCCTAGTTTTTTCTTCTATACCAAACGCTCAACTCCTGCTTTACGACCCAATACGCTGGGGTACAACCGCGAGCCAACAAGCACCAAGCGCAAAATACTATTCAAACTAAAGCAGGAGGCTACCTGTGTGTCAATCTACCCAGGATCATATACCCTTGAAAGACAATCTGCAACCACGTTGTCACAACCGGCAATATGGCGTATTTCAGGTTATATACCAATAACCTTAGTGACCACCTGGTCAGCCTCATATTCCGATTGTGAAACTGGTCCAAGAACTTGAGAGGGTGATGATCTGTGTAAACTACAACGACCGGACCATAGGCTGGAACATAGACCTCGAAATGCCTCAGTGCAAGCACAACTGCCAGCAGCTCCCTCTCGACAACAGAGCAGCTTCCCTGGGCTGAATTGAACTTCTCCGAGCAGAAACTAACAGGATGCTCCAGCCCATCATCGTCCTTTTCCACAAGGACGGCACCAGCCCCCACACCACTAGCATCCGTTGCTAGTTGGAAAGGTAGGCTAAAGTCAGGGGCCCTGAGGATCGGGTGAGTGCACAACAGGTGTTTTACTACTCCAAACGCCTTCTCACACTCAGGCGCCCATTTGATTTCTTATCCTTCCAGTTATCCTCCACCTGAGCTTGAATGTCCCATTCTCCTTCTCCACCTTGACTGCTAAACGTCATCACAGGCACAGTGAGATGCTCAGGGGGGTGCTCACATACTCCTTCATGAGATTAACGTGACATAACTGATTGCGCTTCCGTCTGTCTGGAGTGGCTACCAAGCAATCCATGTCCGATAGCCTCTCAACCACCCTATAAGGACCAGTATACTTCACGGATAAGGGATGACCTACAAGGGGCAGTAGAATCAACACCTCCTGACCCACGCGAAACTCCCTGAGTTTAACCTTGAGGTCGTACCTGTCCTTCATGAGGGCCTGAGAGCTAGTCGAATTACGGCCAGCCAACTCCAGACTGCGCAACATCCGTTCTCGACTGTCGAAGACATACTTGAGCATAGAACAAGGTTTTTCTGCACCCTCCCATATTTCTTTAACCATATGGAGAGGCCCTCTGATACGGTGTCCAAAGACGAGCTCATTAGGGCTGAATCCCAAACTTTCCCCAGGTACCTCCCGTGCAGCAAACAAAACATATGGCAGGCCAAGATCCCAACCCCATCCACTCTCAAAGCAACAATAACGAAGCACAGATTCCAAGGCTGAGTGCCATCGCTCTAACACACCCTGGCTCTCTGGATGATACGCAGATGACACAACCGTAACAATCCCATGCTGCGGTACTGCTTGAGCAAAGAGGCTAGAATTGAAGTTGGATCCTTGGTCTGACTGAATCTCCCGCGGGTAACCATACCGGGAAAAATACACTAGCAAGTTTCGGACCACCGTCTTCACTGACCCATTTCTCATAGGGTACGTGTCAGGGTACCTTGTTGCTACATCTTCCGACTGTGCTTCACTGTCCTCCTTCAACTCGACAGCACCGGTACCACATTCAAGAACCTCCGGGTCTTTTAATTGCAATTTACGAATGTCCGAAGGAGCAAGCTTATCTAAGTGTTTGCGAAACAACTCATGCCCTCCTCCTACATTGAATTTAGCCTCCCGTTGCTCTCTCTCTGTGTATCGTTGCTGTCTCTTCGTCTTTTTAAGCCCATCCTCTGCCTTCTCAGTAACAGTTAATGGGTCTCCTCCAGACTCGAAAATCGGTCCTAATAATGAGTCCCCGAGAATGTCCGTTGATACTAAACTCTCAACCGCATCAACTTTCAACCCCTTCTCGGTACCTTTCCTCCGCTTGTCTAAAGACTGTTGACCAAAATGCGACTCCCTGGATGCAAGAGATCGGGTGACTACACATGCCATAGGTTGCACCGGACACTTCTCAACCCACTCCTGCTCCTCCCTACTCACGTCGGCCGGCTTCTCGGCAATGACCAAGGGTGGAGCCTCAGAAGTAGGCCCCGCAAAGTCGTTGCCGAGAAGGAGGTCGACGCCCCCAACAGGCAACTTCTCCACAATTCCTACATCCAGGTCACGAGTCACACCATCAACTTCCATCTTCATTCTTACAAGCGGGTATGACCTTGTTGCATTAACTCCCTGAACCACAACCACCCGCGCCGTATTTACAGGTTTACCAGTGAAATTCCTCAATAATGTTTGCGATGCCCCAGTGTCACGCAAAATTCTCACCTCATGTCTTCTACCCCCCCACTCCACACAACCGAGTCCC
>JBAKBP010035222.1:0-19766 GCA_037953745.1 Lithodes maja | reverse complement strand
CCCCCAACCTTCCCGGACCCTCCCCCCCCATCTCCCCCCCCCCCATCTCCCCCCCCCCCCCCCCCCCCCGTCACTCACACCCACAATAAACCTCCTTCTTTCCTTCCTTATTACCCGACTCTGCCCTCGTCTCCCTTAACCCTCTCGGTACGGGGACGCTTTTCTTCGCTTTGTTCTGGCTGCAATTAGACGATTTGTTGCAGCTTAGAGGGGGTCTTTGGATTGTTGAGGGTTATTGAAATGGTTTGTGTCCCTTTTATTTGTTTGAGGCTCTTATTAAGGGGAGGTCTCCACTTGAGGGATTGTTTTCTTGACCCCTTTCTCCCTCATGTTTAGCCCCATTGCTTTTGATATTATAAACCGTTTGCCCCATTAGTTTAGCGATTTTAAGAACTTTCACCCCATATTAAGACCTTTCGTGCAATTCAGGTGTCTATTTTATCCTGGAGAGCGATAGCGAGCCTGTAATTTAAGAGGAATTGGCCTTCGGCCGGGACATTTTTCTACCGAAAAATTTACAAATTTATCTTGAAAGGGACTCGAGGGGGTGTAATTTTAAGGTTGATGGAGGTCTAGGGAACAAACTAAATACCTCCCCTTAAGCTGAATTAAATGTTCTAGTGTTATAGTGTCAGCCAAGCCAGAATAATATGGAAATGCCCCCAACGTATTGAAGGGGTATAGGTTGAATTACATGGCCGGGGATATTATCAATTTTAGATTAACAATTTTTTTCTGGCATCATTTTGGTCTCTCTTTTTATCGATTTCAGCTGCTACTGTACTTTATAAACATTGTTCGTTCACATGTAGCAAAAATGGTACTTTTGTTACGTTTAAGCACTCATGTATTACATTTTGGACCTCACCTGTTTTGCTCCATTATTTTTTAGATTTTAAGACATTTTACCCCATTAGTTGGTGATAATTAGACGTTTCACCCCATTCAGGTGTCGATTTGTTCTGGGCTTAAGATAGTGAGCCTGTAAATTACAAGATATCTTTTTTCGGACGGAACATTTTTCTATCAAACAATTTTCAAATTTAGCTTTATGGAGGTCTGGGTCGACAGTATTTTAGTTTGAAGAAAGTCAGGGAAGGTGTTTTTGTCATCTTTGGGGACAAACTCATATAAATTGGTCGAAAATGGCAAAAACAAAACAAAAAACAGCAAAATCCTTAATGACTTAAACAAAATCTCCTAAAATTAATGACTTAAACAAAATCTCCTAAAAACTCTCAAGACGTGGGCCCCGACAGAGCATGTGGAGATGCGGGACCCTCAGGGGGCCCGAGAGAAGGGCGGCAACCACATGACATGGTGGGTGACGGTGAGCCCAGCGGAGTCCAAAGACCCGGAGACGAGCACCGAGATGCTGGAGAGGAGGGTGGTGTGCAGACAAGGCCAAATATAGCTGGTAGAAACGACGATATGCCACGCAACGAAGAGCCCCGAGAAGCACACAGGGAGGTGGGACCACAGAGGGAAGCAGCCCTGGAGAGACCCGCAGGAGTTGATGGCAGAGGAGGACCCCTTCAATGGAAAGGACTACGGGGAGAGGAGGTACAAATGTGGACAGAGGCAGCTTACTCAGAAATTGTAGATTGGTCTGCACACAGTTTATTCAACCCACCTAAATGTGACGCCACCACCAAACTGTTGACAGAGATGAAACAGCTCATTTATAACTATGTCTATGACAGACCTTTAGCCCCGTATGCTCTCAAGTTATTTTTCAGCATTCCACATCTCTTCTTGCAAAAAACTCACCGCAATTCTAGACAAGCGGAAAACGTGACAGCTCTAACAAATAGAGTGAAACTGTGGAATGATAACAAGATGGATGACTTACTCAGTGAAGCCAGAGCATTACAAGAGAGACAAGGCAGACGGCAACACAAAAGAGAAAACACTGAGGACAAGGCCAGGAGATTCGGCGACCAGATGAGACAAGGTAAAGTAGCACCTGCAATACGATCGCTGACAAAGGAGGCAGCTGGTGGGCTGTTGCTTATCACAAGAGATACCATCAAGCTGCTGGAAGAGAAACATCCGCAACCTAGTATATCCGAGAGTCAGAAGCTAGAGGGGGCTTATATACCACCGAACCCCGTCATCTACGAACAAATCACAGGCGAGAAGATTTGGAAAAAGGCTCTAGGGACCCAAGGCAGTGCAGGACCCTCAGGGATGGATGCAAACGGTTGGAGAACAATCCTGAGCAGCACACTTTTCGGAGTTGCAGCGACCGACTTACGCAGGGCGCTGGCAGATCTTGCAAGACAAATGGCCACTCAAGATTGTCAACACTTGGAGGCCTACACAGCTTGTCGTCTAATACCATTGGACAAGAATCCAGGGTGCAGACCTGTAGGGGTGGGTGAAGTGTTGAGAAGAATCATCGGAAAATGCATAATGGAGGTGGTGAAGGACGATGTGCGGTCAGCGGCTGGAAATCTCCAAGTGTGTGCTGGCCACCAAGCAGGGGGAGAGGCAGCAATTCATGCAATAAGAGAAATATATGAGCAAGAAGAATGTGAAGCCGTGCTGTTAGTGGATGCATCAAATGCCTTTAACACCATCAACAGAAAGACAGCAATTCACAACATCAAGGTAAAATGCCCCAGCTTAGCCACCTATGTAGAGAATACCTATAAACAGCCTGCAGACCTCTTCATAGTAAACAACCAAAACTCACGACGTGGAACGGCACTGAAATCAATGGAAGGAACCACACAAGGGGACCCAGTAGCAATGGCGATGTACGCATTAGGTCTCTCGGTGTTGCTATCATTAACAAGACATGAGACGACACATGTTAAGCAGGCGGCCTATGCAGATGATCTCACTGGAGCAGGGAAAGTCAATGATCTCAAGAGCTGGTGGGAGCAAGTATCACAAGTGGGACCAGAAATAGGATACTTTCCAAATGCTAGTAAGTCTATACTGATAGTAAAAGCAGAACATTACGAAAATGCCTTAGAAGCTTTCAACGGTAGTGAAGTGGTCGTAACAAAGGACGGACAGCGTCATCTAGGGGCAGTGATTGGCACAGAAGAGTTCAAGAAGCAATACATGGAAGAGAAGGTCAGAGAGTGGGTAAACGAAATAGAAATACTAGCCAAAATTGCAAAGACGGAACCACAGGCTGCATATTCGGCATTCACATATGGGGTCAAACACCGCTGGACCTACTTGATGCGTACCATTCCAAACGTGGGTCCACAACTTCAACCGCTAGAAGATGCCATCAGAGACAAACTCATCCCAGCTTGGATGAAGTCCCACACCCCAAATGCTACAGAGAGGGAGTTGCTCGCACTTCCTCCTAGGTTAGGAGGGCTTGGAATCATCAATCCAGTGAGGAGGGCGACAACGGAACACCAGAACTCAGTAAAGATAACAGAATCTCTCACTGAACGCATCATAGCGCAAGATCCTGACAGCGAAGTGGAGCAGGCGGACATTTACAACATCAGAAAAACCATCACGTCAGAGAGGCAAAACTCACAGAAAAATGACCTGGCACAATTGATGCGACAACTTTCCCCAAGACTAACAAGAAAAGTACAAATAGCACAAGAAATGGGTGCTTCAAGTTGGCTGACAACACTACCAATCAAGGCAAAAGGCTTCAATCTAAACAAACAAGAATTTAATGATGCTATTGCACTGAGGTATGATTGGCCGATTGAAGGACTGCCCGATCGATGTGTTTGTGGAATCAACAACGATGCAGACCACAGCATAATATGTAAGAAGGGAGGATTAATCAGTATCAGGCACGATGAAGTAAGAGATGTAACGGCGAACATGCTCAGGGAGGTGTGTCGAGATGTGGTGCGCGAACCATCACTCATTCCCTTGGAGGGAGAGATCTTGCAGCACAGGACGGCCAACACATCCAACGAAGCACGAGTGGACGTTAGTGCAAGAAGTTTTTGGACAAGAGCACAGCGAGCATTCTTTGACGTAAGAATATTCAACTCAATGGCCCATAGCTACAGCGGGCTGTCTCTGGAGGCTGCACACAAGAGGAATGAACAAGAGAAGGTCAGGGCATATGGGGAAAGGATCTTAAATATCGAACATGGCAGCTTTACCCCACTAGTCTTCACCACATCTGGAGGGATGGGACCTAGGGCCCAGTGCTTCTATTCAAGCTTGCAGAGATCATCGCAGAGAAGAAGAAACAGCCCAGGAGCCACGTTGTAGCCTGGATGAGGTGCCGTCTATCTTTCTCGTTGCTCAGATCAGCACTACTATGCCTGCGGGGAACAAGACTGTCTGCACCACAACCAGCGACGGTGGCAGAAGTGGACTACGAGGCAGCAGTGGCAGAGGGTCGCATAGGAAGGAGACTGGATTGAAGTTGCATGGTGTTGAATAGTAATATCTGATGCTTGTAAAATAAAATGTATGAACAATATTAAATAAAAATCAATGTAGTAGTAGTAGTAATCCACGATGATGAGTCTGAGTGCTGACCCCGGAATAGTAAGTAGCTGAATGACTACCAAGTCGGACGCTTTGATGACTGTTCTGACCTGGTTTAGGGTCCAAAGAGGGGATGCACAGGCTGAGTGGTTTATACAAAAAAAAAATCTACCAACATGTACAGGACACGCTAGTTTGTACTGGTGGCGGACTCTAGATGGGTAGCTTGATTATTAACCTGTTCTGTACCAGGGACGTCTTTTATATTTCATTCTAGCCTTGTATTTATTTGTTAATATATTAAATTACTTATTAATTATTTTATTTAGTTTCCTCCCAATCGGACATTATTATGTACAAAAATGTAACTGACAAAGTCCGGTTCCTCCTAAATTACAGGCTCTTTATCGGTCGCCAGGAAAACATCGACACCTAAATGGCACAAAAGGCCTTCAAATCGACAAGCTAATGGAGCGATCGTCTTAAAATCTGCCAAATAATGGGGCTAAACATTAGGTAGAAGCGGTGTAGAATATAACCAAACCTGACCTTAACCCTTCCTCTTGTCCTACACTATGTTTAACCTTCACCATGCCACGCTTCTATAGGGGGAGTGTCTGGGGTTATGTAGCCGCCATGTTGTAGACCCAGGTGTGTGCTGTAGGACTCTGTCTCTCTCTCTCTTGTTCTCTCTTCTCTCTCTCTCTCTCTCTCTCTCTCTCTCTCTCTCTCTCTCTCTCTTTCTCCTCTTTCTATCTTTCTCTTTCTCTCTCTCACTCTCCACCTCACTCACTCTCACTCTCTCTCTCGTGTCGTGAGGAACAACATTCGACCACTCTGAGGAAGATCATCCCCATCACCGAGTGCCACACCAGTACTCGAGGGGTAAATACGATCTCCATAAACCCTCTGAATAACATAGGTCCTTCTTAAGCTGCATAAGATAGTCTAATATTAGACAGAATATAAGATAAAGAGGAGTCATTGTACTGAAGGGGTTAAGGGATTATTATTTGTGATATACTCGTTCAATATACAGATAGAAAGGTATATCAAATTATCAGAGTTTAATCACTATCATGCGTCCTAAAATTTTAAAAGTGTTAAGGAGGTGAGGCAAGACTCTGGTTGGCAACCGTATGTGATTGTGTTCGGCTTGTCGGGAATACCCAAGCTGATAATACTGTAAAGAAGTGGGTACGATTCTTCCTAGAGGCGGCTTTGACCTTGAATGTTTTTTTATCCTTGTTCATCTATCCCCCGGCTACCTATCCCCCACATCCTTCTGGTTTATCCCTATAGCCCCCATCCTACTCTTCCTCCATCCTTCTTGTATTATCACTTATGGGGAGATGGTTAACTTTTTGGTCGATTTGTTCGTGTAATCTATTTTTTATTAACTTCGCCACAACACCAAACACCTCTAATGAAAGCACATGTGCGATCCACCATGATTCGAACCCGGGTTATCACACACAGATTTTTGACACCTTAACCATTACACCACCAAGACGGTTATATATTTTTCTTGTTTCCTCGCTAGATCTCCATCAAGCTTAAAAAGACGCCCCCTAGACCCCTTTTCAAGATAAATGTTTACATTTTTCGGTAGAAAAATGGCCCGGCCAAAGGCCGATGCCTTTTAAATTACAGGCTCGCTATCGCTCGTCAGGAAAAAATCGACGGCTGAATGGTTGGAAAGTTCTTAAAATTGACAGAAATAGGGCGAAAGTACATCAAATTGACAGAAATAGGGCGAAAGTACATCAAATTGCCAAACTAATAGGGCTAAAGATGAGGGAGAAGGTCTAGAAAAGCGACATATCTCCCCTTAACCCTCAATCCTGTAGCAAAGTATCCTCCATTTCTCTATTCAGGATTACACTATTAATCATCCCCATATCCCTTATCCCTCTAAACCTTATCACTCTTTCCACCACCCGTCTCTCCATCACCCCTTGTATCCCTCACCCATCTATCCCCCATCCATATGCCTCCCATCCCTCTATCTCCCGTCACAATCCTCCACCCCACTATCACCTACCCCCTCCATCTTTCATACATCTATCCCCCATCCCTCTATCTCCTATCCCTATATCGTCCACCCTTATATCACATACTCCACTCCCTTCCATACCTCTATATCCCATCCCTCCATCGATTTATCCCCCCCCCCCCCTCTTCCCTCTCTCTCTCTATTCCCGCGCCCTTTACACTCGGGTCCCTCGCTCTACGGGTTCTCGCATCTTCGGTTTAGTTGTTATTATTAGATATACAAAGTTAAAATTTAGGTCTGTAGTTACCTTATGTGACTTATTACCTTAATGTGATTAATTGGTCAAAACAATGCAACCTTAATATAATATCCCTGTACTCCCTCTCACATTTTTGTTTTTCTAGTTCCAAAACATTATTGCTCCGGTTTGACACCTTGCATAAGTATCTAACCCTGGCCCCCTATACTGTGGTTCCATGTTTATTGTGTCTTATTTATAGGTGTATTCCTTAAATGTCCATCAATATTATTGAACAAATAATTATATATATACCCGTATATATATATATATATATATATATCCTGAGCGGTATTTATGTATCACGAGACAATTGCGAATGATCCTGCCCTATCCTATACTGTCCACCCTACCCTATCATAGCCTGACTCTCCTTGCTCTATCCTACCTTGTCTTACCCCTACTCCTGTTCTATCCTAGCCCTCCTTGTCTTATCCTACCCTGCCCCTCCGTATCCCACCCTATTTCTATCCCTACCCCTCCTTCCATTACATGTATCCTACCACACCCCTCTCCTCTCCTACCCTGCCCTGCCCTCTACCCTACCCTGCCCTACCCTTTGCCCTACCCTGCCTTATCTCTACCATACCCTGTCACTACATATTTTCTACCCTGCCTCTAGTTTCCATCCCTCTCCTTGCCCTATCGTCCCCGTGCGGGGGCCCCCTCCCCCCGCCTTAACCTGCCCCGCCTGCAGCTAGCGTGGATGTCATGTGTTGGGTGACGTAACGTGAATACCACGGTTGCCATGTGGAGAGAGAGAGAGTGAGAGTGAGTTAGTTTCAAGGAGTTACAAGAAATAGTTAGTATCTCAGAGACCTTGCGGTCCATTCCGAGGAGATACGAGAGAGAGAGAGAGAGTACAAAGGAGTACAAAGGAAATCAAGCAACAACAGATCTAGTGACCCTTCTAGGCTGCTTGTCCTCCAGAACACTGAGGATCAAGTGTCCAAACAGTGGTTTAGAGTGGGTAAGGGAACATTGGAAAGGGAACTACTGCCCTGCCACTAACGTGGCAGGACTAGGAAGTTAGTAGGGCACATATGGGTTAGTAAGAGAGAGAGAGAGAGAGAGAGAGAGAGAGAGAGAGAGAGAGAGATGAGAGAGACAGAGAGACAGACACCCACAGAAACAGACATACATACAGAGAGGGATATAAGCTGTGAGTCTAGATAAGAACTACAGTACATGTACTGTTGGGTGGGTATGCCTAATAGAAAACTGAAGGTTGTGAACGATAAGCGGAGGAGATAAGGCCTCGGTCAGCGGATTACCAGATTTAGTACTATGGCGTTGACCTCATTGTGTAACCCTCGCTGATAATAGGTGACTTAAGGGGAGACTGACTGTTTGTTTGGTCTATTAATTCATTTATTCATATATTTTTTTTTAGTTTCCTCCCTAGACCCCCATCAAGCTTAGAAAAACACCCCCTAACTGCCCTTCAAGATAAATTTGTAAATTTTTCGGTAGAAAAATTTCCCGGCCAAAGGCCGGTTCCTCTTAAAATTGCAGGCTCGCTATCGCTCGCCTGGAAAAAATCGACACCTAAATGGCACGAAAGGTCTTAAAATTGACAACGAAATGGGGCGAACGGTGTTAAAATCGCCAAACTAATGGGCCAAACATCTTATAATCTCAAAACTAGTGGGGCTAAACATTAGGGAGAAGGGGGTCCAGAAAAACGGTGTGCCTCCCCTTAAGGTAGGTCAGTTACTCAGCTGTCTGGTAAGGCAGGTTCACAATGTTATGTAGGGTGTCAAACCGGAGCAATGTGAGAAGAAATACTACAAAATTCACATACATTGAATTGTTTGATCAATTCCACAAGACATAATTCGAACTATACACCCTAATTTTAGCTTTACTTATATAATACTAGAAGACAACAAAGAATGGACTCGGCTTTCTTTTGAGACCTTGGTGCACATACACTTACAGTACACTATTAGCTTATATAATTATTATTATGTTTGAGGATTGTGCTTGCTTTTGCCATTTTAGTGTGTCACCTAGGCTAACAAAAACGCCTTCCCAGACTTCCGTCAAGCTAACAAAAACGCCTTCCCAGACTTCCGTCAAGCTAAAAAAAAAAACGCCTTCCCAGACTTCCGTCAAGCTAACAAAAACGCCTTCCCAGACTTCCGTCAAGCTAAAAAAAACGCCTTCCCAGACTTCCGTCAAGCTAAAAAAAAAACGCCTTCCCAGACTTCCGTCAAGCTAACAAAAACGCCTTCCCAGACTTCCGTCAAGCTAAAAAAAAAACGCCTTCCCAGACTTCCGTCAAGCTAACAAAAACGCCTTCCCAGACTTCCGTCAAGCTAAAAAACCCGCCTTCCCAGACTTCCGTCAAGCTAAAAAAAAAAAAACGCCTTCCCAGACTTCCGTCAAGCTTAAAAAAATAAAAAATATATTTATATATTTTACCCAGACCCCCTTCAGCTAAATTTGTAAATATTTCGAAAGATAATGTTCCGGCTGAAGGCCAACTTCTTTAAAGTTACAGGCTTAGCTATCGCTCATCCAGAAAAATCGAAACCTGCATGGGGTGATGCGTCTTTTTATCGCTAAACTAATAGGATAAAACGTCTTAGAATCTCCATACTTCTGGAGCGAAACAAAGGAGGTCCAAAAAGTCCCCCTCGGAGCAAATAGGGTTAAGGGACAAACGCCTTTCACCATACCTTCACACCTCCTTGTATGTATAACTCTCTAATCCAAGAATAGGTTGTAATTAAATATTCAACCCTTTCATTCAGTACTGACAATATATACTACCAGTTGATAGTAATACATTTAATTAGAGTTAGAGGGATTATTAGAAGTTGGCCTTTATATTGTACATTTTAAATTTCAGAGGTCTTTCCTAAGCTGAGTAAAATATTTGGGAGGTACCGGAATCTAAAGTAAAATTATTATTGACGTGATCTGATCTTTGGTGAGCAGTTTTCTATTAATGTTTACTTAATTAATATACTGGGACTGAATATTTCATTCCCAATTTATTCATGTGTGTCAAGTTTGAGTCACCACTTTCGAAGACATTGACACTTTATTAATCTATCTGAGTTGAAGATTTAACTCTTATTTAGTCATCAGCATAGTGACATCTTAGTGAATTAAGTGGCCCCACTTTTTTGTTTCTCGCTCTCTCTGGGTTGTATCCATTCGGCCCCATTCAGCATACTTTTTTAAGACGTTTATCCCCATCCAGGTGTCGATTTTTTCCTGGCGAGCGAGAGCGAGCCATCATTGTTTGGAGAAATCCAGCTGCACTGGATACATTTTTCTATCGAAAAATGTACAATTTTAGCCAGCTGTCTAACTCATTATCCAAAATATGGTGGCTCGCTATTGCTCGCCTGGTATAAAGCGACACCTGGATGGGGATAAACGTCTTAAAACAATAGGCTGAATGGGGCCGAATGGAAACTACCCAGAGAGAGAGAGAAAAAAAAAAAGCAAACCTCCCTTAATAGTACTCAGCTATTGTCCTCAGTATTTCAAATTTAGTCTCCTTAGTAAGCATATATTACCCAAGTACTAATCCATCTTGATCATATGAGTCTTAAGGGGAGTTTTTTTAGTGTGTTTCCTAGACTTCCATCAAGCTTGAAATTACACCCCCTTTCAAGATAAATTTGTACATTTTTCGGTAGAAAAATTTCCGGGCCGAAGGCCGATTACTCTTAAATTACAGGCTCGCTATCGCTCGCCAGGATAAAATCAACACCTAAATGGCACGAAAGGTCTTAAAATTGACAGAATGGGGCGGAAATTCTTAAAAATCACCAAACTAATGGGGCAAACGTCTTAAAATCTCAAAAGCAATGGGGCTAGAATGAGGGAGAAAGGGGTCAAGAAAAAGTCCCTCAAGTGGAAATCTCCCCTTAAGAGATGGAACGGGCTAGGACCGCATTGTAATCAATGCGAACTAGGGGGGAGACCCAATAGTCGAGGACATAGAACACATAGTAACGGAGTGTACACAATATGATGAAGAGAGAATCGAGTTGGAGAGATACATGAGAAATAGAGTTAGGGAACTAAGGTGGGAGGAAATACAGCAGAGAGACGATAGAGGGGTAGGGGAACTGCTGGGGCTAACACAAGATATGGAAACGCAAGACATGGAGATGATGAAGAGGACACTAGAAAAGATATGGAGGAAGAGAAATACTCTAAACTTTCCCTCTTACTAACGTTTCTGAGCCAGTACCGATACGAAGGTCAGCCCTGTGGACCTGCGCGGTCTGAGGGCGGGTTCAAGAGAAGAAGAAAGAGCGAAAGCGAGCGAGCGGGAATGACAGGATAGCTAACTAAATATTTGATAATTTAGAAAGTTCTCCACAACTCTGGGAGGCTTACGAGTTTAGGATGGTTTTTGTCCACAAGTTTGAGATGGACCTGTGCATGGAGACCCTCACGTAAACAGATCCGACAACCACACACATTTTGGGATTTTGATGTTTAAAAAAAAATAAAAATAAACTAGGTATTTATCTTGTTTTGGGCAATTCAACGCCATATGGTGCGACGTTTTTGGGTTTATTATGATTTGTTTGATTATTATTGAGGGTGAGGGCTGGATTTGTGGAGATAAGTGATCCCTAAAGGTTCCTCCTAAATCTATACTATCATCCAATGTTAGCCAAGAGAGATAGAAAATAGCGTCATCGATTTGAATTAGTAGACACTAAATTAAATATAAATGATATAATTATCTTGTTATACAATTCTGGCAGACGGTCCCGTAGATATGAACTAGACCTGTATGATTCATGTTCAGGTTATACAATGTGTAGTATCAGATTATGGTGTGTCCAAGGGTCATTTCTAAAAAATATATTTATCGGTTTACTAATTACGAAGGTGAAGGACGCACCGTTCATGTTCTTGTTTTAGGGCGGTGTCACACGAGCGATTTTTCCGGCAATGTTTATGGGCAGTTGTTGTTTGGCAGCTTCAAACAAGAATTAAACAACCTAACTTAAGGGGAGATATCCACTGGAGGCATTTTTTCTTAACCCCTTTCTCCTTCATGTTTAGCCCCATTGCTTTAAACAAAATTAAGACGTTCGACCCATTAGGTTGGCGATTTTAAGAACGTTCGCCCCATTTCTGTCAATTTTAGGACCTTTCGTGCCATTTAGGTGTCGATTTTTTCCTGGCGAGCGATAGCGAGCCTGTAATTTAAGAGGAACTGGCCTTCGACCAGGACATTTTTCGGTTTTATCTTGAAAGGGGGTCAAGGGGGTGTAATTTTCAACTTGATGGAAGTCTAGGGAACAAACTAGAAACCTCCCCTTAATCTACTTTCGATCTAGTTTCCTATTCCAATGCCAAAGAGCCTCAAAATAGTAACAGAACAAACTTGCTCATCGAAAATTGCTGGAAAAAGCGCTCGTGTAACACCATTAAACAGTATATTGATGGTCGGAATTATGATCATTATTTACTAAAGTTTCCAGTAGAGGCATATGTGAATTAAGGGGGAGGTAGTCGCTTTTTTTGGACCTCCTTTTCCCTCATGTTTAGCATATTAGTTTGAAAATTTAAGACGTTCGTTCCATTAGTTTGACGATTTTGAGACCTTTCATCCCATATCTTTGTCAATGTTAATACCTTTCGTGCCATTTAGGTGTCGATTTTCTCCTGGCGAGCGATAGCGAGCCCGTAATTATAGAAGGAACCTGCTTTCGTCCGGGACATTATCTTGAATGGTGGTGTAGGGGGTCTTTATTGTAAGCTTGGTGGAGGTCTAGCAGGGAAACTCAAAAATACATAAATAAATATATACATTGACCCCAAAAACAAGCCCTGCCCCCTTAAGGGGAGATTTCCACTTGAGGGATTTTTTTACTGAACTCCTTTCTCATTCAGGTTTAGCCCCATTGATTTTGAGATTTTAAGATGTTCACCCCATTAGTTTGGCGATTTTAGGAGCTTTCGCCCCATTTCTGTCAATTTTAAGATCTTTCGTGTCATTTAGGGGTCAAATTTTTCCTGGCGAGCGATAGCGAGCCTGTAATTTAAGAGGAATCGGCCTTCGGCCGGGACATTTTTCTACCGAAAAATGTACAAATTTATCTTGAAAGAGGGTCTAGGGGGTGTAATGTTAAGCTTGATGGAGTTCTAGGGAAGAAACTAAATACCTCCCCTTAAGTGTAATATATAGTACAATAGACATAGCATTACTTGGGTTACCAGCATCTGTTCCGTAGCACCCGCATATATAGCACTGAATATAAGTTACCTTTAATATACCTGTGTATGTTTATATATTAAAGGTGATGGCCGAATATGTTTGGCAGGGACTTGAGTATTTGAGGACGTTATATTTAAAGTTGATAGTGGTCATCATTAGTGGACTTGATGTCATTTATAATAAGATCTCTGGGAAGCAAAGGGGTTAAAAGTATCATCTCAAGTAAATCTCTAGCTCCCACAAGTTTATATTCAGGGGAGATGGGCGTATTTATTTGTTTATTATAAAGGGGGATGGGCGTATTTATTTGTTTATTATAAAGGGGGATGGGCGTATTTATTTGTTTATTATAAAGGGGGATGGGCGTCTTTATTTGTTTATTATAAAGGGGGATGGGCGTATTTATTTGTTTATTATAAAGGGGGATGGGCGTATTTATTTGTTTATTATAAAGGGGAGATGGGCGTATTTATTTGTTTATTATAAAGGGGGATGGGCGTATTTATTTGTTTATTTATTTAGCTTTCTATTGTTTTTTAATTTACTCCCCTAGACTTTCATCAAACTTAAGAAAACACCCCCAACCCCTCCTTCAAGATGAATTTGTATATTTTTAGATAGAACAATTTTCCGGCCAAAGGCCGTTCCTCTTAAAATTACAGACTCGTTATCGCTCGCCAGAAAAAAATCGACACCTAAGTGACACGAAAAGTCATAATATGATACTGAAATGGGGCGAAAGGTCTTAAAATCGCCAAACTAATGGGCGTTTGGCGAACGTCTTCAAATCTGAAAACTAATGGGGCTAAGCATGAGGGAAAAGAGGGGCCAGAAAAACGACTCATCTCCCCTTAAACTGAAATAAATTGTCTAATAATAGCCAGAAAAAAAAGTGTCAAAAAACGTTTCCTTAGCCCCTTCTGACGTCTTTGTTATTGTATTCTGGCAACTATTAGACAATTATAGTCAATTTGTAAAGGGCCTCCAGCATTTGACAGGCTTTGAACAATCTCACTCAACCATTTTACTACCACAAATCCTTCTTAAACTGCACAAAATAGTCTTAATATAGCTAAAATAAAAATAAAAAGACGCCACCGTTACAGAAGGGGTTAAGGGGGGGGGGGGGGTCACCTGTTTGTTTTTTATCTTTCTCTCCTTTTCTCTTGCTCTGGCTTGTATCCATTTGGCCCCATTCAGCCAACTGTTTTAAGACGTTTATCCCCATACAGGTTTCGATTTTTTCCTGGCGAGCGATAGCGAACCAGCATTGTATGGAGAAATCCGGCTTCGCCGGAGAAATTTTTCTATCGAAAAATGTACAAATTTAGCTTGCTGTAAAATAAAAAAAAAGTATATATGCTGGCGAGCACTGGATGAGGATAAACGTCTTAAAACAGTAGGCTGAATGGGGCCGAATGGATACAAGCCAAAGAGAGAGGAAGAGAAAGAGAAAAAAACGCGAGGTGGGCTCCTTAATCCTCAAGGGGTGAAAGGTTCTGTTGTTGCGGCTGTGGGAAATGTTGAAGGATGGAGGTCAAGGTCACTTGTTAAATATACACGGGGGTCACGGGGGGAGGAAGGGAACTTGACACTGCTAAAGCCGGTATCACACGAGAGCTTTTATAGTCAACATTCGATCATCAGCATTTTTCTGGCAACATTTCTAGAATATTTTGCACTGGTATCGGAAACTAGACTGATGATGGATGAATTAAGGTGACAGAAATATTTTAAATGTTGACCTCATAAGCTGCCAGACCAGTGTTTCGGATAAAATGCTGAGGGAAAAAGCGCTCGTGTGATACCGGCTGTAGTTTATTATTTCATGCTAACGGTATTATATTGTTGTCATGATGTTGATTACTAATAATGAAAATAATTACAATAATAATTATTAATAATAATAATAATAATAATATTAATTATTTATTATCATTATTAATATTATTATTATTATTTGTATTATTTTTAGTATTCTTTATTTTTTGTATTAGCTGTACTACCATGTATATATTATTGTCATAATATATATTTGTATTTTAAAGATGTTATCGGTTTTCATATCTGTTGTCATCGCACTTGGTGAGACGAATTATAGGTTAGCTATAATTTAGGGTAAGGGGATGGTGGCTCTAGCTTATGGTACAAGGAATTTTCTATCTATCTACTATACCCAGGCACATACCCCATTTCTGGAGGTGGCCGACTCGAGACAGAGCCTTAGGGTTCCAGACCACTTTCGCGTTCCCTCGCCCCTTTTCCTGTCTCGGTGAGTAGGAAAAATAATATAAGAGTGGAGGATTCTAGGCCCCCTGCCTCTTGAGATCTAGAAAACATTTAACCCTCTCCGACATATGATTTTGAGCCTATTAGGGATACTTTAAAGCCTCTATACCGTATTCAGAGTTAAAAATCTTTAGTTTAGTTACTTCAATCTCTGCAGTTGTCTTTGAGTTAGCTGTGGGCAGAAAACTAATTTTGGAGAGGTAATTATAAGAGTGAGAGAACTCTATTTCTTATTGCTAATCTGGCAACCTCTGCGTCATATGTGCGTGAAAGGGTTAAGTGAAAGGAACAGTCAGAGTAAGCTATGGTTATGGCAGAGAACGCTTAACTCTTATTCTGATAGACCAGCCCATCACCATGGTTAGTATAATAACTACGGTACCCTGTTTCTTTTCAACTGACGGTAGATTGCAAAGCTCTCGTCAAAATTTCTCCGTTATTTTGAAGATTGTATATTGTAATATGGTGATAATTATTTAAACTTGGTCTTAATATTGATGCAGAGACATCGTAGTTTCATATTATTCCATTACATATCGAGAAATTAGCTGCTAAGGGATTCAGTTTACCGCCAGATGAAATGAAACAGAGTATAGTAGGGTGTGGTAGCTGTATCTTTTTATGAAAGGAATTTTAGTGCAGGTTTTGATTAGGTTAGGAATCTGCCAAATGTGTGTCAGTAGGACTTTTGCAGATTCCTGTATATCCGTTTCCCTAATTTATTTCTTGCATAAGTGTGTGTGTGCGTGTGTGAATGTGTGTGTGTGTGTGTGTGTGTGTGTGTGTGTGTGTGTGTGAATGTGTGTGTGTGTGTGTGTGTGTGTGTGTGTGAATGTGTGTGTGTGTGTGAATGTGTGTGTGTGTGTGTGAATGTGTGTGTGTGTGAATGTGTGTGTGTGTGTGTATGTGTGTGTGTGTAAGTCTGTCCTTAATGTGTATATGCCTATCACACTATATCATACTGAAGTGTGTGTTGTATTTGTATATACCTGATTTCCATATTAGTGGGGTTTCCAATGTATTATGTATCAGGAGTAAAAAATACAATACTTTTCAAGTAACTCTTCCATGTCGCCAGAAGCAATAACAGGAGGCTGATGGACACTCACATAACACACACACCTTCAACCCCCCCCCCCCCCCACACACACACACACACTCTCCCCTACTGTAGTGACCCTATCTCACCTTAACTCCCCCATCCTTCTCCCACCACGACCCTTCTCGTCTACTCCCACTCCCACTCCAACCCTCTTCTCTTGGTTTCTTTTTAGTTTAATTTTAGTTTAATTTTTTCTTTTCTCTTAACTTATTTCTATACCTTCTTTATCTTTTCATTCTTATATACCGGTACATATTTTGTCCCTTCTCATTAATTCCTCCATCTTTCTCCACTACGAGCTTCTTGTCTACTACCCTGTCTTTTTATCTTATAGTTAGTGTATCTTATTTACTACTGTTTTTCTATCGTCCTTTCTCTCTTGTTCTGCACGTCTCTTTTATTATTTTAATATATCTTGAGTTATCTGTTCTTTATTTACTAATATTCTCTCTTCAACTGTTTATATTTCCCTATGTATCTCTTCCACGACCATTCTTGTCTGCTACCCATCCACTCTCCTCTCCACTTTTCTAATTTCTTCAGTTTTCTCATATTATCGTCTAGTTTCTATCCTCATCTCTCTCCTTTATACCTATTCTCTCTGTTCTCTCCTATCTGTATTCCACTCTGATTCTTTACTCTACCCATGTATCCCCTCCTATCTTCTTTTAAATGGCCTTATCGTCACTTTCATTTTGTTTTCATTTATCTTCCTTATCTGCACTCCCCTCTTCTGTATATTTCCATTCACCTTTATATTGTATTTGCTTGTTTCTCTGTTCCCATAGCTTCCTTTTCGCCTTTCTTCTGTTCTCTCCTATATTTCCTTCTATTACTTTGTATTTAGTTTTGTCTTGTTTTCTTCCATCCTTTATTGCTGTCCGTATTGTTGTGCATCTTCGTCTGTTGTCCTGTAACTTCTGAAAGACTCAGTGTTTTATCTTTTCTCACCTGTCCCTTTTCCTATTTCTCTTCTCCTATTTTTCCTTTTCTATTTTATTTTCATTTGTTCTCGTCTGCTTCCCTTTTCTCTATCTGACTCGCTTCTCTTCTCTTCCTCTCTTCTCCAATCTGCTCTTTCAACATTTATTTTTATGACTCACATTAATTCCTCTCTCTCTCTCTCTCTCTCTCTCTCTCTCTCTCTCTCTCTCTCTCTCTCTCTCTCTCTCTCTCTCCTCTCTCTCTCTCTCTCTCTCTCTCTCTCTGTATGTATGTATGTGAATGTGTGTTTTCCCTTCCTACACATTTATATTTTTTAGCTTCTTGATGGCCCCTTTCTTTGCTAGCTCATATTCTCAGAAGACAGTGATTAGCCTCGCCCCGTCAGTAATTCGTCTTCCTCGCTAATTTTGGTCAGTAGCGAGCTTTACAGAAATATATACTGCATGCATTTTACGGGGGAGATGGTAGGTATTTCTCGACATCATTCTCCCTCATGTTAGTTTGGCGATTTTAAGACCCCCTTTTCTCTGTCAATATTAAGACTTTTCGTGTCATTAGGTGTCGATTTTTTTCCTGGCGAGCGATAGCGAGCCTGTAATTTAGGAGGAACCGGGCCTTCGGCCAGAACATTTTTCTACCGAAAAATTTACAAATATATCTTGAAGGGGGATCCTGAGTTTTTTTTGTTTAAGTCTGATAGAGGTCTAGGGAGGAAACAAGAAAAATAATAAATAAATGAACAAATCGACCAGAAAAGTTACCAAACCCCCCTTAAATTTTCAAGTCTCCGTTTTTCTCCCAACCCTCGCCGCTCCTTCCCTCCTTCGCATCTTCTTTCTCGCCTCACCTTTTCTCTTCTTTCTCGCCTCACTTTTCACTTCTCCTCTCCTTCCCATCTTCACCTCTTCTCTCCTCATCACCCCACTTCTCATATCCCCTCTTGCTGCTTGTCACTTATCTCTCTCTCTCTCTCTCTCTCTCTCTCTCTCTCTCTCTCTCTCTCTCTCTCTCTCTCTCTCTCTCTCATGCTACCCATTTTCTTGTGTTGTTGGTCTTTTTATTTGTTTTTTCTATATTATCTTTCTGCTTTTCCTCCAATTTCCTCTCCCCACTTTCCCTCCCTCTGGTGTCCTTCCGAGGTTAACTACTCCAAGTGCCCCCCCACACCCCCTCCCCTTTAGTGCTATCAGGAGGCACCACACAACCTTCACTCCTCTCTCTCCCCCCCCCCCCCCCTTCCCCCTTCCCATTACTTTACTCCACTTACTTGTAGTTTGACTTTAACTAAATTTACTTAAATTTACTTTTATTTTTATATTAACTGCCTTGATGGTGTAATGGTTAGTGTTTAAAATCTGTATGTGGTAACACAGGTTCGAATCCCGGTGGATCACATGCTTGCTTTCATTAATTTTATTTGGAGTTGTTTGGTGTTGGAGTGATATTAATAAGAAAATTATTATTTACTGTTGTCAAGTACGAGAGTAGAAGGTATATGGACTCTCGTCTTTTGGACTCGACATGCATACAATACCGCTATGAGTATCCTTAATGTTCAGTGGTTTGTTACATACAATACCGCTATGAGTATCCTTAATTTTCAGTGGTTTGTTACATACAATACCGCTATGAGTATCCTTAATTTTCAGTGGTTTGTTACATTTTTATAGATATAAAGTAGGCTGGAATAGGTTGAACTAGACGAGGGTTTGGTTAAGTTGACTAATATTGGTGTTACCATATGTACAGAAATGGCCGGTAATGTTGTTGAATTTCCTTTTTCATTTCGTAGTAACTTATTAATTGTCGAACAGTTAAAATAATTTACTCAAACTAAGAAAACTAGAAGTGACAGACTATAGGTGAAGAACTAATAATATTATTCGACTCAATCCTATATAGCTTTCAGAATGTAAGGGCAGCATTTAAGGTATCCCGAAGTGACTCGAATCTTCTTATTCATCACCTAGATATTGAATTTCGGGGGTTAATTTGAATAGTTCGAGGAGATCACGCAGCACCCGATTTTGTTTGTGTTTATTGTGTATTCGAGTGGTCAGAGGTCGGTTTCCGAAAATAAACCCGTGTGTAGTAAAGGATAGCCAGTTTATGTGCTTTGGTTATGTCACGGTGGTGTTCTCTTCGTGCTCACCTGGAATCCGTTTATTACCTCGCCAGACCGATCACATACTTCACCAACACTTGACCTCACCAATAATAGAGCTCAGGAAGATACCAACGCTAGGATATTGTTACTGTTTGTTTTTCAGGTTTGGATTGAGTAAAGTTAGTCTGGGTTACGTTAAAATTAGGTAAGGTTAAGTGTTACCCTAACGCGGTTTCAGCCCATAAATGCAATCATTTGTACGTATAATATTTCTGATTAGCGAATTTAAAATCCTTCTAATCTAATGTTACCTTACTTCAACCTACTCTTCACTGTTTAATGGTAAATTATAGGTTCCCGGTAAACCACTTGGTAGTTTCAACC
>JBAKBP010035221.1:0-19767 GCA_037953745.1 Lithodes maja | reverse complement strand
ATAGGTCTATAATTATCCAAGGAGCTTTGATCTTTATATTTATCTTTAATAAGGGGCAAAATAAGTCCGGACGTCATCTCATCAGGCAAATGTCAATGTGCAATAAATGATGAAAACATTTTAGCAATTAGTCTTACCGCGCTTTCAGAACAAAACTTCACATGATTAGAATGAATGTTATCATGGCCAATGACCCAATTTAGCTCAGATAATGCCAAACAAACATCTTTGGTGTTGATAACTCCCAATAATTTGCCTCTTTGCACATGCACATTTAACTTGTCTCTTATAAGTTCATATTTATCTCTTTTCTGGCATTTGCTGTCATCAAAAACGTTTTTAAAATTCTGCGAAAATTTCTCAGCAATTTTACTGGAGTCACATTCACCTTCAATTTTAACATTTAAATAACACTTATTATTTTTAGTTTTCCTGACTTCTTTCCAGAATGCATTATATCTTTTATTGCTTAAAGACTCAGCTAATTTATCATTTCTAATATTGATTTTATTATTTTTAATATATTTGAATGCGTTCTTAAACAGTTTCCTAGAAGATGTCATATTGTCAAGTAAATCACCATATACAGGACAGCCATTTTCTTTCCATTTTAAGAAATGTTCTCTAGCATTTTTATACAACCCACTAACATGGTCATTCCATCCTGGTTTTATCTGATAATTTTTTGTACTTTCAATTGCATATTCCTCAGACGACTCTTTCAGTATACTTACAAGTGAGTTATAAATGTAATTCAATTCTGCAATATGACTATTGTTTTCACATTTGTATGTACAACAATCTAAACAACTAAAGTTCATTAAATCAGACTGTACAATAGTCTCACTCATTTTGTCTTTATAGTTTGTAACAACATCATTTGATGTAAATAACTTCCAGTTTATGAAGCTAGAAAACTTAGATTCAGGAATAATTTTTATATTGTCTAAATTAATATTAATTTTAAAAACTAATGGAAAATGATCAAATAATGCCAGGTCATATCGTACATTAATGTCAGTAATATAAGTGTTCATATTATCCGAAGCTATCACATGATCTAACCAACTAGTAGAGTTATTACCAGGAGACAAATAAGTAAAAGTTTCGTCCGGTAACACTTCATCAATAACACATAGGCTTTTATTATCAATTAGGTTCAATAGCTCTTCCCAGAATCTGCCTTTACAGTAATTTGCATTAAAATCACCACTAATAATAATATTGTTAATATTTTGTTCATCAATGAAATTTTCTAAAACAGCAAGTGACTGTCTATATTCATCTATGCTATCATCATTCTGTTTATCGCAAGGCAGATACACATTAATAATTAAATATGTTCGTATTTTTGTCTTCAATGTTACACCTACAATTCTGTCATCACAAAACACTGACTCAATCTTATTACTTAATTTTTTGTTCCACATTATCGCCACCCCTTTCGACGGCCTACCCTCTATTATTCCCTCATTAGTTCGGTCTTCAACGCTGGCTATGCAGTCAAAAGATTCGTTTATAGTGTTCATAAAGGGAATATCATCCTTGAGCAACATTAATTCTTGTAATAAAATCATATCATATTCTAAGGTTAACTTGCGTACTGTTTCTATATTATTTCTTACAGAGTTACAATTATAAGAAGCAATACTAACCATATTTTGAAATTAACTACAATTTATACAGAAGTCTTTGATTTAGCCATATAAAACTTTCTCACATTAACATGTTTTGGCCAGCATTCCGGTTGAAGTAATTGTTCCCTATCTTCTAGTGTGACTGTCAGTTTGAAAGACTTCCAATATTTTTTTAGCTTGTAAAGATTCTAACTCAATGCATTTAATGGCCTCAACTTTTAGTTCATTTTTTGTGAAGTCGAGAATGTCATCACTATCAGATTTTAGATCGACATTTCCTATGTATATATCTACAGTTCTACGATTGCCTTTAAACTTTGTGTTGCTGAATGTCTTTGTACCTCTTACACCAATAGGTTTACGTTGTTTTGGTTCCGAAGATAGATAGATAGAGAGAGAGAGAGAGAGAGAGAGAGAGAGAGAGAGAGAGAGAGAGAGAGAGAGAGAGAGAGTATAATATAATAAAAGGGAAATGTTTTTGCACAAACAAAATATGTGTTTGTTTGTTACACTTCTAAAAATTAAATTAGTTTGAGGCATAATCACAAACACTCAGGCTTGCTTGCCAACCATTCAGATGCATTTATATTTTTAGGAATCAGTTACAATCCATAAATACACAATAATCCTTCAAGCACTCATATCCAAATTGACACTCCCTACCACAACCAAAGTTAATTACACGCCTTAAAAAGCTAAGTACACCCCACCCCCCATAAAGCTAAGTACACTATACTACTAACAAACCTAAGTACACGCCACAAAAAGCTAAGTACACCCCCCCATAAAGCTAAGTACACCCCACCCCCCATAAAGCTAAGTACACTATACTACTAACAAACCTAAGTACACGCCACAAAAAGCTAAGTACACCCCCCCCCCATAAAGCTAAGTACACCCCCCCCATAAAGCTAAGTACACCCCCCCATAAAGCTAAGTACACTATACTACTAACAAACATAAGTACACGCCACAAAAAGCTAAGTACACCCCCCATAAAGCTAAGTACACCCCCCCCATAAAGCTAAGTACACCCCCCCCATAAAGCTAAGTACACTATACTACTAACAAACATAAGTACACGCCACAAAAAGCTAAGTACACCCCCCCCCCCATAAAGCTAAGTACACTATACTACTAACAAACATAAGTACACGCCACAAAAAGCTAAGTACACCCCCCATAAAGCTAAGTACACCCCCCACAAAGCTAAGTACACCCCCCATAAAGCTAAGTACACCCCCCCATAAAGCTAAGTACACCCCCCCCCCCCATAAAGCTAAGTACACCCCCCCCATAAAGCTAAGTACACTATACTACTAACAAACATAAGTACACGCCACACAAAGCTAGTACACCCCCCCCCATAAAGCTAAGTACACTATACTACTAACAAACATAAGTACACGCCACAAAAAGCTAAGTACACCCCCCCCCCATAAAGCTAAGTACACTATACTACTAACAAACATAAGTACACGCCACAAAAAGCTAAGTACAAACCTTAGTAACTCTTGCACTTAGCCTAGAGCACTGGGGAACTGCTTTAGGGCAGATATCGACTTGAGGGACTTTTTTCTGGAACCCTTTCTCCCTCATGTTTAGCCCCATTGCTTTTGAGATTTTAAGACGGTCGCCCCATTAGTTTGGCGATTTTAAGAACATTTGCCCCATTTCTGTCAATTTTAAGACCATTCCTGCCATTTAGGTGTCGATTTTTTCCTGGCGAGCGATAGCGAGCCTGTAATTTAAGAGGAACCGGCCTTCGGCCTAAACATTTTTCTACCGAAAAATGTACCAATTTATCTCGAAATGGGGTCTAGGGAGTGTAATTTTAAGCTTGATGGAAGTCTAGGGAGGAAACTAAATACCTCCCCTTAACCCCTTCTGTACCGACTACGTCTTTTTAATTATATTCTAGCTAATATTAAACAGATTTATGCAGCTTAGGAAGGATGTCTACTTGTTAAAATATTGTAGACGATCTCAATTAATCCCTTCAGCTACCATATATCCTTCCAAAGCTTCATACAATTGTCTAAATGCAGCTGAAATAAAAAAAATATTAAGGCCGTTTTTCTGCCCCCCCCCCCCCCCTTCTCCCTAATGTTTAGCCCCACTAGTTTTGATATTATAAGACGTTCGGCCCATTAGTTTGGTGATTTTAACACCTTTCGCCCCATTTCGTTGATAATTTTAAGACCTTTAGTGCCATTTAGGTGTCGATTTTTTTCTGGCGAGCGATAGTGAGCCTGCAACTTTAAGAGGAACTGGCCTTCGGCCGGGACATTTTTCTACCGAAAAATTTACAAATTTATCTTGAAGGGGGGTCTAGGGAGTGTTTTTCTAAGCTTGATGGAGGTCTAGGGAGGAAACTGAACAAAGATATGAATACATGAATTAATAGACCAAAAAAAAAAAAAAAAAAAAAAAACTTGGTAGGCAGAGGTAAACCAGTAAATGGAGGAAATAGACTGGGAAGTTTTGATGAATAACCTGGCACCAACAGAATGCCTATAGTCTATTCACTGTAAGTAGGCGAGAAAGCATGACCTCTATCCTCTGTAACTCAAAAACAACAAGAGTGTTCCAGCTAATATTTCTACCATTTGGGAAGAGTCAGTCAAGAAATAGATGTGAAAATTTACAGCCCATTTGCTCTAGCCCTTTTTGAGTTACAGAGGTTAGAGGTCATGATTTCTCGCCTACTTACAGCGAATAGACTATAGTTTTGATAACAGAGACAATGACCCAAATCTGTAGCCACCATATGGTGACTGGTCAACTCAACCAGAAGACCATTTCAACCAGTAGCTCTCAACCAGTACCAAATCAACCAATACGGTTAGGTTAGGTTAGGTTAGTACTATATTTTGGCACTGGTTTGGTTGGTCTGGGTTAATTTGGCACTGGTTGAGAGCTACTGGTTGAAATGGTCTACTGGTTGAGATGACATGGAACCCACACCACATACCGATAAAACAAACAAGACGAAAAAACAAACAAGATCGGGAGAGAAGAAAGTTGTACCGAAGAAGGAAGTTACCAACACAACGTCGAACACAACAAAATATACAGGGCAGACAAAAGGCCCGAAGAGAGAAAGAGAAATTGTGGAAACTGAGCAAAGACTATGACTCGTATTCTTAAACCATTATTTCCCTTCGCAGTGCCTAATACCGAACGAATATTGTGAGGATGAGCGTTGTTTACTGAGAATACACGGATTAGCATGCCCATTTTTGAAGATATTGTGATTTTTCAGCTTATTTCGTCCATTAACAGAGCTCCGAAGGCGAAGGGAAAGAATTGTTTAAGAATACTACTCTAAGAATCTCCAATGAACTACAACAATGGAAAATGAGAACAGAGCTATTGCAGGTAAAAAGGAAAACTCAAGTATTTTTTTTTTTTTCATATGCCAAGCGTAAGTCTAGAGCTGCGTCAAGCATCGGCCCACTGAGTAATTATTGTGCTTTTTCCACCAACCAACTTCACATCTAAACTCAATTAATGAAATCAACAAATACATGTGGCACTCCAAGGACTCGAACCTAGGATACTCACATCGAAATTCTGCGCACTTATCCATTACGCTATCAAGACACAATATGATGGATCATTCACAGGGGACATCAAAGAAATGAGCAAACTCCTACGTCTGCAGTATGAAACGGTGTTCAGTGAACCAGACGAAACAAAAGTTGTCACAGACCAAAAAACAAAAATTCATGGAAAACCTCACTACAGAAAACTCTCAGATTCTAGATATTGAATTCGGCCCGAAAGACAGAGAAGAAGCTATTAATAACATGCCAACCCACTCGGCACCAGACCCAGATTCATGGAATTCGATCCTAATAAAGAAATGTAAGGAAAACCTTTCAAAACCCCTGGCTATAATGTGGAGAAGAAGTCTAGACACTGGTGAAATACCAGATAGCTTGAAAAACACAATAATTGCTCCTCTGCATAAAGGCGAAAGTAAAGCACTACCCAAAAATTACCCGGTAGCTCTAACCACATCATTAACATTTTCGAGCGAGTCGTGCGAGGTAAAATCTCAACATTTATAAAAGCAAATGAGTTGCACAACACAGGTCAACATGGTTTCAGAGCGGGAAGATCGTGTCTCTCTCAGCTATTAGAACACTACGACAGAATGTTTGATTCCCTAGAAAATAGGAAAAACGTAGATGTAATTTACACCGATTTTGCGAAGGCCTTTGATAAATGTGACCATGGTATAATCGCACACAAACTCAAAGCAAAAGGAATAACCGGGAAAATTGGAAGGTGGATACACAACTTCTTCGTGAGCCGAAGGCAATCAGTAGCAGTCAACCAAGCCATATCAGAGCCTTTGGATGTCAAAAGCTCAGTTCCCCAAGGAACAGTAGTAGCACACCTTCTCTCCCTCATTCTGATTAATGATATAGATGAGAAAACAACACACAGTACTGAGTCTTCCTTTGCAGATGACACAAAAATAAATATGATAGTAAGCACACAGGAAGACACGGACAGGCTGCAGGAAGACATAAATGGGATGTTCCTGTGGACTAGGGAAAAGCAGTTTAACGAGGACAAATTCCAACGAATACGTTATGGAGAGGATAATGTTGTTAAAGGAAATACAAACTACACCACAGAATCCAACCACATGATAGAACGTAAAGACAATGGGAAAAACCTTGGGGTGTTAATGTCTGAAAATATGAGTTTCAAAGACCATAACCAGTTCAAAGTTGCAGCTGTGAAACAGATAACAGGTTGGATTCTACGTACATTTAGAACGTGCAGTGAATTGCCAATGATAACGCTCTTCAAATCCCTGGTTCTACCGCAGCTGGAGTACTGTAACGTACTAACATCCCCATACAATGTAGATGAAATAAATGACTTGGAGAGCGTACAGACAAATTTCACCTTGTATATAAGTTCAGTAAAACATCTACATTATTGGGAGCGTTTAAGAACACTGAAGATGTACTCATTGGAACGTAGGAGGGAGCGATACTTAATAATATATACAGTACGTGGAAAATTGCTGAAGGTATAGTTCCGAATCTATTCACCCCGATAGTCATGAAGTTCAGTGATAGAGGTTGGGAATGCGATATCCCCATGATAAAAAATTGGGGTGCTGCGGGATCTCTGCGAGAAGCGTGGTTGTCGCATAGAGGTCCGCGTCTCTTCAACAAACTCCCACGGAGAGTAAGAGACATGAGGAGACAGCTTCAAAGAGGGCCACTGATGCTGAACTCCAAAAGGTGCCAGATGAGCCCATCTTTGCAAGGGTGCGTGCTGCCCCCTCGAACAGTCTGCTGCACCAAATCACCACCCAGAATGAGGGGCGGCGCGCTCCTCGGTGCCACTAGATTGAGTGGCGAACCCATCTATAATTTTTTTTTTTTTTAAATATATTTCAACTACTCCCTGTCGGGCATAGGCTGAGAGCCTGTACATTCAACCAAACATTGAACGGCAAAGCCTGTGAGGTCTCGTTTCATTCTAGGGAGTGAGACATCTGAAGTACTTTGGGATACAACCAGCCCCCGATATCTTGCCTTAGCAAGATGCACGGGTGCACCCACGGCTCGAAGCAGCCACATCTCTGAAGCTGCTTCGCTCAAGTGCTTCACTGTCTCACCACCTAGAGTCGGACCCTCACTCTCAGAACGCCACCTATTGAGCAATTAACTCACTAGGCATTGCCCCCCTGTAGCATTTTTTGAATATGGGAATATTCATACAGTGCTATTTAATCAGGGAACAATGAGGGTATTTTTATGGCGTTTCGGTGAGCTTTGTGGTAATGCACTGATACTAGGTACAGCACAAATTCCATCCCAATACTATCATCCCATTGATATATCGGGATTCGAACCCGGGACCATTGGATTACCAGTCCAGTGGCATGACCACTCCACCACACCTCCCCTTATAGGGAGGTCAATTCAACGCCAAGCCCGTTTATATTTGATCCCCAAATGTCAAACCATACTCAATTCAGAGTAATGGCAAAAAAAAAAAAAAATACAGGCAATTCCTAGACCTCTTTGAATTCCTTGTTAATGGATTTGACAATAAGGGGACGTGGTTGATATTTCTGGCCTCCCTTCTCCTTCATGTTTAGCCCCATTACTTTTCAGATTTAAAGACTTTCGGCCCATTAGCTTGGATATTTTAAGACTTTTCACCCCAATTTTTTGTCAATATTAGGACCTTGCATGCCATTTAAGTGTCGATTTTTTCCTGGCGAGCGATAGCAAAATAATTTAACCAAAGAATAATCCCTATCCCCTTAATATGGCGGCTTAGTTGAAAAGGCCAGAGAGCTTACTGTAATAAAGCCACTGTCACAAGAGCGCTTTTTCCGTCATGAGCAATTTTTTTCTCGTTATAGTTCGGGACTTTTCGCACTGGTATCGGCAACTAGGCTGAAGGTAGATTATGTTAGGCTGCTGAATTCTGATAAAGTGTAATTTTTTAAGCTTCCAAACCATAGTTGCCCGTAAAAATTGCTCGAAAAAGGGCGCGTGTGACTCTGGCTTAATGGACAGATGCATATTTTGCACTATAAGGGTATTGTACGGTCGCACTAATAAGTCATGTCTCAGCTGTCATTACGTTTGGCTCGCTCTGTGGTGTATTAATGTCTGTCAGATGTTGAATAAGGTGGATAGGTGTAGGATAATGTGTGTATATCTCTCAGCTGTCATTACGTTTGGCTCGCTC
The DNA here is from genome assembly GCA_037953745.1 of Lithodes maja. Taxonomy (NCBI): domain Eukaryota; kingdom Metazoa; phylum Arthropoda; class Malacostraca; order Decapoda; family Lithodidae; genus Lithodes; species Lithodes maja. The sequence goes on along the minus strand of JBAKBP010035221.1, from coordinate 11,389 downwards.
TGTGCTGTATCAATGTCTGTCAGATGTTGAATAGGGTGGATAGGTGTAGGATAATGTTTGTATATTTCTCAGCTGTCATTACGTTTGGCTCGGTCTGTGCTGTATTAATGTCTGTCAGATGTTGAATGGGGTGGATAAGTGTAGGATACATTTTAGTATATCTCACTGGAAATGCATATATCAAGTATAGATAATGCAGATACCAATTATTGATCAAAATATACTTGGTGCCGAGACATCACTTATTAGGCCGACTGTACAATCGCGCTAATAAGTGATGTCTCGGCACCAAGTATGTTTGGATCAATCATTGGTATCAGCAATATTTACACATGATATCTGATTTTTTAGTGAGACATACAAATAGGTTCCTACACTTACCTACCCTATTCAACATCTGACAGACATTATTACAGCACAGAGCGAGCCAAGCGTAATGACAGCTGAGAGATATACAAACATTATCCTACACTTATCCACCTTATTCAACATCTGACAGACATTAATAATGCACAGAGCGAGCCAAACGTAATGACAGATGAGAGATATACAGTATAAACATTATCCTACACTTATCCACCTTATTCAACATCTGACAGACATTAACACAGCACAGAGCGAGCCAAACGTAATGACAGCTGGGGCATGACTTATTAGGCCGACTGTACCACAAGCACCACAATAACAGCATAATATCATTCTCGTGAACAGTAAATCCAGGTTTGCTTGTTTTAATATTCCACTTCAATCGATGCATGTTTGAGTGGCTATTTGGAGTTAAGGGGAGGCTGGCTGTTTGTTTGGTCTATTAATTCATTTACTCATATATTTTTTTAGTTTCCTCCCTAGACCTCCATCAAGCTTAGAAAAACACCCCCTATTTATCTTGAAGGGGGGTCCCTTCAAGATAAATTTGTACATTTTTCGGTAGAAAAATTTCCCGGCCGAAGGCCGGTTCCTCTTAAAATTGCAGGCTTGCTCTTACTCGCCAGGAAATAATCGACACCTAAATGGCACGAAAGGTCTTAAAATTTACAACGAAAATGGGCGAAAGGTGTTAAAATCGCCAAACTAATGGGCCGAACGTCTTATAATCTCAAAACTAGCGGGGCTAAACATTAGGGAGAAGGGGGTCCAGAAAAACGGTCTTCCTCCCCTTAACAGCGTTTAATGACAATATAAGACATTTATGGTATTTATGCGCCTTGTTAGACTATGCACTTTGCACTTTGGTGCAATGTGCATGGCCAGTTTCGTGTTTTTCGCAAGTAACAATGATTAGACAATTCTATCGTTTCGTAGCGGCAAGGAAGGACGAAATGTCTTGAAAAAGGTCGTTAGTTTGAGAAAGGATAAGGGTAATCCATGCACTCCCTATAGACAACGCTCAGTCCCACAGTATTCGTTCGGTACCAGGCGCTGCGAAGGGAATGAATAATGGTTTAAGGGGAGGTATGAGGGCTGGTCCTATCCAGAGTGAGGTTTGGCATTCTCTACCCAACCTTAGCCGTTTCTGTCTGTCTATTTTCCTGCCCTACTTTTCCTTCTGGGGGCGGGATACTAGGAATCCTCCTCCCCTTGTAAAATTCTCCTACTCAACGAGACAGAGAAACTGGCGAGGGAACACAAAAGTGGTCCCGGACCCTGAGAATAGGAACTTTAAATGTTGTTTCTGTTTGGGCTCTGTCTCGTGTCGGCCACCCCCAGAAATGGGGTATGTGCCTGAGTATATACATACATACATGTCGTTTTTCTAGACCCCGTTCTTCCTCATGTTTAGCCCCATTAGTTTTGAGATTTTAAGACGTTCGCCCCATTAGTATGTCGATTTTATGACCTTTCACCCTATTTATTTGTCAATATTAAGACCTTACCTGCAATTTAGGTGTCGATTTGATTTCCTGGCGAGCGATAGCAAGCCTGTAACATAATAGTAACCAGCCTGCGGCCGGAACATTTTTCTATCGAAAAATAAAAAAATATGTCATGATGCAGATCTACGAAAGAAACTAAAGATCTCTATCTATCTATTGCCTGACGCCGTGATCCCCGAAGGGGTGGCCACGAACGAACCGCCCCCATGCACCTCTGTCCCCGGTCAGTCGAAGCCCCTCCCCCCAACCAGCACCGCCTTCGTTCATATACTTCCTCACTCCATCCTTCCACCTCTCTTTCGGTCTACCTCTCCCTCTCTGTCCCTCCACCTCGCTCTCGTACACCCTCTTAGTCATTCTCTCGCTTTCCATACGTTCCATATGGCCAAACCATCTCAAGTTGTTCCTTTTCACACTTTCCAGCACATCTACCTCCACACCACACCTCCTTCTTACTTCCTCATTAGTCTGTATATCCCTCCATGTAACTCCGCACGCACTCCTTAAGTAATTCATTTCCACTGCTCTCACTCTTGGTCTGAGTCTCTCAACCAACGTCCATGCTTCGCTTCCGTAAAAAATCGATCCGGGTAGTTATAATTGCATACAGAAAAACATAGGGGTCCATACATTTTCATAAGTGACTATAATTGCTACTGAGCTGATAAATACTAGCCTAGATCCCAATGTGTCCAGGGAAAATATTGGGATAGAGTTTGTGCTGCATTTAGTTTCAGTAATACAAATTCCACTGACATATCACAGTAACACTCTTGCTGTTACCGATATTATTGCATCATTATCCCATACGCAAAATAAGCACCGAGTTACAGTATTTAGTGAAAAGCCTGCTAGGTGGCATACAGAGTAAATGAGTCTGAGATGGCGAAACAGTAACCTGAAAGTTTGGATAGCCAAAACGAGGAATTAGCAAACTGTCAGACAGTTACAGTAAGTGAGGCTAGTCTGGAAGGTCAAACAAGCGTCGAACCGATTACAAAATTATGCCATCTAGAGTAAGACCTTCAGAATTCGTTGGATCAGACCACCTAATCTACAAACGTTAGAAAGGCTCTGCCTGAACGGAGTTAAAATTGAAATTAAAAGAATACTCTATAATGAATCTGTGTGTGTGTGTGTGTGTGTGTGTGTGTGTGTGTGTGTGTGTGTGTGTGTGTGTGTGTATCTACGTGTGTTTATGGGTTTTTTTCTATGTGAGTGTGTGTGTGTGTGTGTGTGAGGGTGTGTATGTGTATGTTGTGTGTGTGTGTGTGTGTATGTTATGTGTGTGTGTGTGTGTGTGTGTGTGTGTGTGTGTCTGTGTGTTATGTGTTTGTTTGAGTGTGTGATATGCGCGTGTGTGTGTGTGTGTGTGTATGTTGTGTGTGTGTGTGTGTATGTTGTGTGTGTGTGTGTGTGTATGTTATGTTTGTGTGTGTCTGTGTGTGTTATGTGTTTGTGTGAGTGTGTGATATGCGCGTGTGTGTGTGTGTGTGTGTGTTCTTTCATCACCGTTAGTACTCTATGACTCTATACTCAACTATTCAGGATAAATACCGGGGCATGCAGCTATCAGTAGTAATTCAGTACCTTTGGTTGAATAAGTCAGCTCAGTACACCAATTTATGTCAGGAAAAACACAAAAGAAAACAAAGAAGAGGAATTACATAACCTATACAAAACATACTTCTAGTGCCCTCATTAATGGGAGGTGGGTGGTTTTTACTGGCTCATTTATGTATATTTTTATTATTTTATTAGTTTCCTCCCTAAATCTCCATCAAGCTTTAAACAAAAACAAAAAACAATCCTTCAAGATAAATGTCCCGGCCGAAGGCCGGTTCATCTAAAATTACAGGCTCGCTATCGCTCGCCAAGAATAAATCGATACCTAAGTAACACGAAAAGGGTAAATATTGATAATAAAATGGGGCGAAAGGAGAGAGAGAGAGAGAGAGAGAGAGAGAGAGAGAGAGAGAGAGAATTACATAACCTATACACCAGACTTATTTTACCCTCCTATTAAACACGGTTACGTACACCTTCCGTTTCTGTAATTATAACTCAATGACCCGTATTCCTGAAAATAAATAGCATTATCGGTGGTAATTACCGGTACTATACCAATTACCAACGACTAGGATGAGGATTGCCGAGGAATGGGTATATATATATATATATATATTTACCTATTTGTATATTTTTTTTTTCTATGTGATTGAGGGAGGCAAAAGGCATAACTGCCTATAGCGAGTGCCTCCCCCATAGTTGAAAGAGTGACAGGGCCAAAATCAAGGGACGTTTGAGCCAAAATGCCTGGACACACGGAGTTTGAAGCAATTTAAGTCATAGGAAGAGGGAAAGACTGATTCTGGGAGAGAGTTCCAGAGCTCAGATGTTGAGTAGAAGAAAGTTTGAGAGTAACGTTTCACTCTTGGGTTGGAGAGTTGCACAGAGTAGGGGTGGGATTGAGTTGCAAGACGGGTACCACGTGCCCTACGTAAAGGAGGTGGTATGCACTGGGATAGCTCTGAGGAACACTGATTATTATAGTAGCGATAGAATAGCGAGAGAGATGCAACATTGCGGCGGAGAGAGAGAGATTGCAGAGAGTTGGTGAGTGGATGGGAGTTAATGATACGAAAGGCCTTCCTTTCAACTTTGTCTAGGAGAGCGGTGTGAGAGGAACCTCCCCACACATGTGAACAATACTCAATACAAGGGCGCACTATGCCCCTGTACAGAGCAAGAAGCTGTGCAGGGGAAAAGAACCCCCTAAGGCGATTGAGCACACCCAGCTTCTGGGAGGCTGCCCTAGCAAGACTGGTAATATGGTCCTTCCAAATGAGAGCAGAAGAAAAAGAGACACCAAGAATATTGAGAGAAGATGAAGGGTTGATTTTTGTATTGTTGAAGAATAAGGGATAGTCCGCTGGGAGATCCTGACGGGTAGATAGATGGAGAAATTGGGTTTTGGAAGCATTAAAGTTAACAAGGTTTTCTCTGCCCCAATTGGAAATAGTATTTAGATCAGAATTTAAGAGTTCTATGGCTTCATTACGTTTGTCGTTGAGGGATTGCTGGCTGGGGCGTTCTGAAAAACTAATGGAGTAGTGTAAGGTTGAGTCGTCTGCGTATGAATGGATGGGAATTAAGGTACAGTTAAGGAGATCATTTATAAAAATTAGAAAGAGAATAGGAGATAGGACAGAGCCCTGAGGAACACCGGAGTTTATAGGGTGAGGAAGTGAACAATGGCCGTCCACAACCGCAGCTATGGAACGGCCGGAAAGGAAATTAGAGACAAAGGCACAGATGGAGGGATAGAAACCGAAGGAGGGTAGTTTAGAAATTAAAGATTTATGCCAGACTCTATCGAAGGCTTTCGATATGTCTAGTGCAATAGAAAAAGTCTCACCGAAGTCCCGAAAGGAGGATGACCAAGAGTTAGTAAGATATGAAAGAAGATCACCAGTAGAGCGACCCTTAAGGAAGCCATACTGGCGATCTGAGAGCAGATTATGAGAAGAGAAATGCTTAAGAAATTTGGAAGCAAGAATAGTTTCAAAAACTTTAGAAAGACAAGAGATAAGAGCAATTGGACGATAGTTGGAGGGTTGAGAGCGGTCACCCTTCTTTGGGACAGGTTGAATGTGAGCAAACTTCCAGCATGAAGGGAAGACGTTAGAGGATAGACAGAGACGAAAGAGTTTGCCTAGGCAGGGAGTCAGCACGGAAGCACAGTTTTTGAGAACAACAGGAGGAACACCGTCCGGACCGTACGCCTTATTAGTGTTAAGCCCAGAGAGGGTAGAAAGTACATCTTTAGAAGAGATTAGGATATTAGGCATAAGTAAGAGAGAGGAGGGCGGAGAGGGAGGAATAGCACCGGAATCATCCAAGGTGGAGTTTCTAGCAAAAGTTTGAGCGAAGAGTTTAGCTTTGTCAGAGGAAGAAGTGATGGTTGTGCCATCAGAGTGGGAAAGGGGAGGGAAAGACGAGGAAGAGAAATTGTTGGAGAGGTTTTTGGCTAGATGCCAGAAAGCTTGGGAAGAGCTAGAGTTGGATAGTTCAGTGCATTTATTATTGATGAAAGAGTGTTTGGCAAGTCGAAGAACAGATTTGGCTTGATTCCGGGCAGAAACATATGAAGAATGAGAGTCTTGAGTTTTAAGGCGTCGGTACCGTTTGAATGCTTCCTCCTTATTGCGGACAGCAGTAGAACAGGCGTGAGTAAACCAAGATTTTTTAGCATTAGTCTGAGAGAAAGAGAATGGAATGTATGCTTCCATGCCCGATAGGATTACCTCGGTAATGCGTTCAGCACTCTCCGAGGGTCCCCGGCCATGGAAGCAGAAATCAGTCCATGGGAAATCAAAGAAGTACTGCCGAAGAGCCTCCCAGTCGGCAGCGCCAAAGTGCCACAAGCGCCGCCGGCTAGGAGGATCGGGTGGCTGTACTGGAGAGATAGGACAGGTGACAGAGATAAGTTTATGGTCGGAGGAGCCCAAAGGAGAGAAAAGATCGACAGTATAAGAAGAAGGGTTAGAAGTTAGAAACAGGTCAAGAATGTTGGGCCGATCTCCGATGCGATCCGGGATACGGGTGGGTTGCTGAACTAACTGCTCTAGGTCATTTAGGATAGAAAAGACGTAGGCTTGTTCACCAGGTGGATCAGTAGTGAGAGAGGAGAGCCATTGGCGGTGGTGAACGTTGAAATCTCCTAAGATGGAGATTTCTGAGAAAGGAGAAATGGATAGAATGTGTTCCACTGTAGAGTTTAGATAGTCAAAGAATTTAGGAAAGTTGGTAGAGTTAGGGGAAAGATAGACAGCACAGAAATATTTAGTAAGAGAATGACAGGAAAGTTTGAGCCATAAAGTTGAGAATTCAGAGGAGTCGAAATCGGGAACACGAGAGCAAGTGAGTTTGTTGTGCACATATGCACAACATCCGCCATTGGCTTTGAAACTAGGATAGAGAAAGTAGGAGGATACAGAGAAGGGGTTGCTGGATGTTGCTACAGACACCTGGGTTTCGGTGAGGAAGAGAAGATCAGGTTTGTAGGAGGAGAGATGGTGCTCAACAGAGTGAAAGTTAGAGGAAAGTCCGCGAATGTTGCAGAAATTAATAGAAAGAGTAACAGGCCGAGGTCCAGGTAATTGTGTGGGGTCGTCAGGGGATGGTCGGTCGGGTGAGGGGGCATTTATGGTCCCCCCCCCTGGGGACTCCGAGGCCGGGCCAAAATTCATCATTTTTGTGTTTTATTTTTTTAATTTTGGTGTGGAGGAATGAAGTGTGGTGTGCATGTTTAGTGTAGTGAAGTGGATAGGAGGAGGAGGTGTTTGTGAGAGCTAGCTGGATTGCTCTCAGTGTAAATGAGGCACAAAGAAAATCAGTAAGAGAGGCCAAGCAAATGAAACAGGAGTTCCAGCGACTCTTTATCACATGCCTATAACCTCACCTGGGTCTAGCCCTGATCGATTGGTGCCTACAATCTCCCCACAAAATATGTTCCCTCCATCAAGGTTAACCCCATCTGCACCGGCGACGTTTTTTTTATTTTTTTATTTTTTATTTTTTTAGACGATTGTGTGCAGTTTAAGAAGGATCTGTGGTGGCAAAAAAGGCTTCAGTGAGATAGTTCAAAGCCTGTTAATTGGGGGGTCCTTTTTATACTGAATAAAATCGTCTAATAGTAGCCAGAATACAGTTAAAAGGACAGCACCGGCACAGAAAGGGTTAAGGGGTTAGTGGATATTTTTTGGTCTGTATATTTATAAATTTATTTATTTTGTTTAGTTTCCTCGTTACACCTCCATCAAGCAAAAAAAAAAAAAAAAAAAAAAAAAATCTCCTAGACTCTCCTTCAAGATATTGGTTTTAATTTTTCGGTAGAAAAATGTCCTGGCCGAATGCCGGTTCCTCTTAAAATTACAGGCTCATCGCTCGCCAGGGAAATATAGATACCTAAATGGCAGGAAAGGGCTTAACATTTACAACGAAATGAGGCGAAAGGTGCTAAAATCGGCAAACTAATGGGCCGACCGTCTTAATATCTGAAAACTAATGGGGCTAAACACGAGAGAGAAAGGAGTAAAAAAAAAAAAACACCACCTCTCCCTTAAAATAATACCCCCAATACCCCTCTTTGAGAAAAATGTGTGCATGCCCAGAAATCCGGCTTCGCCGGATTTCTCCATACAATGCTGGCTCGCTTTCGCTTGCCAGGAATAAATCGACACCTGAATGGGGATAAACGTCTTAAAACAGTAGGCTGAATGGGGCCGAATGGATACAAGCCAGGGAAAGAGAGAAAAGGAGATAAAGATAAAAAAAAACAGGTGACCCCCCTTAACCCTTTCTGTACCCGCGACGTCTATTTTATATTGGATTTCAGCTACATTTAGGCTAGTTTATTAGGCTTAGGAAGGATATATGGTAGCTGAAAAGATGAAATGAGCTAGTTTGTTGCCTATTTATGGGTAAACGTCCTTCCTAAGCTGAAACTACCTACCTATCTATCTATCTACCTATCTATCTGTCTATCTATCTAAATCTATCACTCCCCCCCCCCCAATATACACCCACTCATATTCCTGTAACGTGTCACCATCACTCGCTCGACTGTTTGAGGAACCAGATTATGCCCTCCCTGTCTGAGTACCTTATACACGTTCTGTCGATAGTATTACGGTTTCAATTTCCTTGTAACTTTTGTGCAGCTGTCAAGGGACCAAGAAAAACACATATTAATTTCTGAAGAGTATGTCAACGTATTTTGTTCAGTATTGGATGTTTTGCAATTGGTTCGATATTCTCATTGACCCAAGAAATATAAACAAGATATATATGTTGTTTATATATATGTTTACTTCTCTTATGTTGACTATTCTGTGCATTACGCTGATTGAATTATTTGATTGAATGGAAAATGTTGTAATCTAATATATCAATTTCACTCCGAACACCAAACACCTCCCACTGAAATTAATGAAAGCATGTGATCCTACCGGGATTCGAACCTGGGTTACCACATACAGTGCATGGAGATATGACGAAAGGGATTATTTATTCCGAACGATGTACCAATATAGCGTATAAATATGGATAGATTATATATAGTTTTTTCCCTTTTTCAAGTAATGTTATTTTAGATTGCTATCAAGACTAACAAATCCCGCCTCCCCAGACCACCTTTAAGGGGGGTGACCTGCTTTTTTTATTTCTGTCCTTTTCTCTCTTTCTCTGGCTTGTATCCATTCGGCCCCATTCAGCCAACTATTTTAAGGCGTTTATCCCCATCTAGATGTCGATTTCTTCCTGGCGAGCGATAGCGAGCCAGCATTATATGAAGAAATCCGGCTTCGCCGGAGAAATTTTTCTATCAAAAAATGTACAAATTTAGCCTGCTGTCAAACAAAAATAAAAAATATGCTGGCTCGCTACCGCTCACCAGTACAAAAATTGACACCTGGATGGGGATAAACGTCTTAAAACAGTAGGCTGAATGGGGCCAAATGGATACAAGCCAGAGAAAGATAGAAAAGGACAGAACAAAAACAGGTCACCCCCCTTTAACCCCTTCTGTACCGGCGACGTCTTTTTAGTTTATTCTAACTATAGACGATTTTTGCGCAGTTTAAGAAGGACCTGTGTTAGTAAAAAGGGGTAAGTTAGATAGTTTGAAGCCTGGTCCCTTTTCACACTTAAGAAAATCGTTTAATAGTAGCCAAAATTGAGTTAAAAGGACGGTACCGGTACTGAATAGGTTAAGCATCAAAACAACCGCCCCCAGACCTCATTTCAAGCTACCGGTACATTTATACATATTTTGGTACAACAAACAGAACAAAACAAAATCCGGACCAAAGGCTGGTTTCCCTTCATTTGCAGGTTCGTTATCGCTCGCCCTGAAAAAATAATCGACACCTGTATGGGAAATGGGTGAAACGTCTCGTCATCGCCAAACTGATAAGGTGAAACGTCTTAGAATCGACAAACTAAAGGGGCGAAGCAGTGTGATCCAAATAGATGACCACCGAATTAGATATAGTGATTGGAGAAGCAAAAAATATTATGTTTTCACCTCCACATAGTCTGTCTGTTTGTCTGTCTGTCTGTCCGGTTTGTGTGTGTACCTGTCTGTCTCTGTCTCGTTTGTGTGTCTGTCTGTCCTGTTTGTGTGTCTGTCTGTCTGTCCTGTTTGTATGCCTGTCTGTCTGTTCTGTTTGTGTGTCTGTCTGTCTGTCCTGTTTGTATGTCTGTCTGTCTGTCCTGTTTGTGTGTCTGTCTGTCCTGTGTGTGTGTCTGTCTGTCTGTCCTGTGTGTCTGTCTGTCTGTCTTTGTCTCGTTTGTGTGTCTGTTTGTCTGTCTTTGTCTCGTGTGTGTGTCTGTCAGTCTGTCCTGTTTGTCTGTCTGTCTGTCTTTGTCTCGTTTGTGTTTGTCTGTCTGTCCTGTGTGTCTGTATGTCTGTGTTTGTCTGTATGTCTGTCTTTGTCTCGTGTGTGTGTCTGTCTGTCTGTCCTGTTTGTCTGTCTGTCTGTCTTTGTCTCGTTTGTGTGTGTCAGTCTGTCCTGTTTGTCTGTATGTCTGTCTTTGTCTCGTTTGTGTGTCTGTCAGTCTGTCTGTATTTGTCTCGTTTGTGTGTCTGTCTGGCTGTCTTTGTCTCGTTTGTGTGTCTGTCCTGTTTGTCTGTCTGTCTATCTTTGTCTCGTTTGTGTGTCTGTCTGTCTGTCCTGTTTGTCTGTATGTCTGTGTTTGTCTGTATGTCTGTCTTTGTCTCGTTTGTGTGTCTGTCTGTCTGTCCTGTTTGTCTGTCTGTTTGTCTTTGTCTCGTTTGTGTGTCTGTCCTGTTTGTATGCCTGTCTGTCTGTTCTGTTTGTGTGTCTGTCTGTATGTCTTGCTTATATGACTGTCTACCTCTGTCTTGTGTCTGTCTATCTCTGTTTTGTCTGTCTGTCTGTCCTGTTTTCTGTCTTGTCTTGCTGTCCGTTTCTGTCTTTCCCGTCTGTCATAATCAATAGTCCGTCAACAAATGATGACCTACACTGTCCTACAAAGTGTCATATATATAATTTACCGTCATAATATATCCTTGTCAGTCAGCCAACGCGTGTGTAACCGCTCGTGACTAGTCCTATTTGTTTGGCTTAGTAGAACTATTGCGTAAAGGAGGTGGGGGGGGGGGGAGTTTCTACACCCCCTTCTCCCTCATGTTTAGCCCTATTAGTGTTGAGATTTTGAGACATTCGCATCATTAGTTTGACCTTCCGTGCCATTTCGGAGGAATCGGCTCGGCAGGGGCATTTTCCTACCAAAATATGCACACAAATGTATCTCGAAAAGGGGGTATTTTGTATTTTGTATTTTGTATTTTTGTATTATTATTATTATTATTATTTTTTTTTTTTTTTCCTTAAGCTTGATGTAGGTCTAGGGAGGAAACTAAAAAATATAATGGACAAACTAAATAGATACAGAAATAACTACAAAAAATCCCTTAACCCCTCCTG
>JBAKBP010035220.1:0-17500 GCA_037953745.1 Lithodes maja | reverse complement strand
CTTACTCCAAATGACCACGTGTTCACTCAACTATTCACAAGCATTCTCCATTTCTCCATTCTCCATATATAGATAGATACACATAAATATATAGATAGATAGATAGATAGGTAAATAGATAGATAGATATATAGATAAATACAGTACACCAATCAAAACAAACAGCGGTGGACAATAACACTCACCACCAATAACACTCACCACCAATAACAGCTGTGGATCAATATACCACCAACAACAGGACCGGTATTATCCCTGTTCTGATTATACCACCTGAGGTCTCTACAACTCTCTCCCCCCCCCCCCCCCTCCCCTCTACCCCCTCTCTATCTGTCTCTCTTACTGACACACACACACACACACACACAGACACAGCCCGTAGCCTAGTAGGTAGAGCTCTCGTCTCACACACGAGGGGTCGGGGGTTCAATCCCCGGCCGGGCGGAGACAAATTGGGCTTGTCTCCTTTCATGTGTTAGCCTCAGTTCACCTAGCTGTAAATAGGTACCTGGAATAAGTGGACGACGTTGTGACGTCCCATCTGGGGTTGGCAAAAATGGTACAAGGCGAGATGGGTATCATATGGTTCACCTAAGCTGATGGCTACCTAAGCCTTCGGGCGAGACGGTACCGTCTATAGTGAGAATGGTACCATACAGATCCACCCTAAGCCTTCGTTTCCGATGTCGCCAATTGGCTAAATACAGACTACACACACATCCACAGCCATTCTAACAGTACATAAAACACTTAACATGCATTTCACGCAATACATTCCCAGTTAAGGAGGCGCGATAATAATGAGCTTAGCTCGCATTGCGTGGATTCCCCTTGACGAACAAGTAACTGAGTAACACACACACACACACACACACACACACAAGCGATGGTGTGTTTGTCGGTACACACGTTATTTTTGCATGCTTACGAGTACATTTTTCGATTTTTAAAGCTAAATAAAACTTAACCTAACCTAACCTAACCTAACTTACCTAACCTAACCGAAAACACTCCATTTCAACGTATTTGAAAGATTAAACTGTCGCCCTAAACCTCATGTACCTGCAAACCTACATATTTCGTGAATTTTGTACCTTTAAGCACACCACCGCTTGTCCACACACACACTCACACACACACTCACACTCTCACATACACACACTCATTTCTCACTCTCTCACACACACACTCACTCTCTCTCTTTCACACACACACTCACTCTCACCCTCTCTCTCTCTGCTCTGCTATGCTTTTCTTACACTTTTCTCTATTGGGTGTTCTGCTCTCTCTACTAGCATGAAGGTAAGTGTGGTTATGAACTAGGGTAATCTGTGTGTGTATATGGAACACACAACCATGGCTGCAACAGTTGAAGAGGTTTAATTTACTAGCAGTATTTGTGGATTTTGTTTCCACATAATATAAGGTCTGTTTCAGCTTGAACAAATATCTAAGAAGGTACAACAAATATCTAAGAAGGTACAACAAATATCTAAGAAGGTACAACAAATATCTAAGAAGGTACAACAAATATCTAAGAAGGTACAACAAATATCTAAGAAGGTACAACAAATATCTAAGAAGGTACAACAAATATCTAAGAAGGTACAACAAATATCTAAGAAGGTACAACAAATGTTATGGTAGAGTAGTTTAGAATAAGAGTACCGGTGTAGTTGAGTATGTTGCACACTTTGCATTTAGTGTTCTGCACTATATTGTACATTGTGCTTAGTGTCTCCCCCTGAAATGCACCGTAATTTTTCTGACATACTATCTCACTCACTCACACTCTCTCCGTATCATCTGAGCTTGCATTCCCTTATGTTTCCTCCTCTCGTATAATTCCAGACCTAAAAACAAACCCATCTATGACAGCGAGAGGCCAACGTCCCAACTTCTCCCATAAAAGAGTAATTTGCCGATGACCCCCCCAATTAAAACTAGTGGCCACGTACAGGAGAGGAGAGGAGAAGATTGGGGGGTTGAAACTTGTAAGGAAAGATCTTAAGGGGAGGTATTTAGTTTGTTCCCTAGACCTCCATCAAGCTTAAAATTACACCCCCTTGAGTCCCTTTCAAGATATATTTGTACATTTTTCGGTAGAAAAATGTCCCGGCCGAAGGCCGGTTCCTCTTAAATTACAGGCTCGCTATCGCTCGCCAGGATAAAATTGACACCTGAATTGCACGAAAGGTCTTAATATGGGTTGAAAGTTCTTAAAATCGCTAAACTAATGGGGCAAACGTTTTATAATATCAAAAGCAATGGGGCTAAACATGAGGGAGAAAGGGGTCAAGAAAAAAATCCCTTAAGTGGAGATCTCCCCTTAAGGAGAGGTTCGTTTTTGCTGGATTCTCTTCTCCCTCGTGTTTATCCCCATTAGTTGGCGATTTTAAGTCCTTTTGCGCCATTTCTGTATCGATGGTTTCCTTCTAGCGATAGCGAGCCTGTAATTTAAGAGGAACCGGGACGTTTTTCTACCGAAAAATGTACAAATTTATCTCGAAGGGGTGTCGTGGGGGTATCTTTTAAAGCTTGGTGGAGTTCTTGGGAGGAGACGAAAAATTAATGTATAAACAAATAAATACTACCAGTACTATAAAAAAATATTCCCTTAATTCAAAGTTCAGTTTATTTATATATGTTTTAAGTAATTAACCCCTTGAAGATTATGAAGCATTTTTATTTTATGCGGTTTAGGAAGGATCTGTTGGAATTATAAGGTGTAGAAATAAAGAAATGGTCCTCACACTTTACAACGCTCTGATACGGCCTCTCCTGGATTATGCTGTTAAATTCTGGTCTCCAGCACTCAGGAAAGATATGGAGCGATTGGAAAGCGTACAAGCTAGGGCTACAAAGCATGTTCCATCGCTTAGAAGACTGAGCTATGAGGACTGGTTGAGAGCTCTTGATCTCTTTCCGCTGGAGACACGCAGACTACGAGGTCAGCTCAGTGAAGTTTGTAAAATACTTAATGGGTTTGAGTCACAATGTGGTTTATAACAAAATGTTAAGCCTCAATATGAATACAACTCGCAACCATGGCTATAAATTAAAATTGAAAAGGTTCAGCACTAGTATTTGCGGAAACGTTTTCACATATAAGATCTGTTCTACCTGGAACAAATTTCCCTCCGAAGTTATAAATAGTTCTTCAGTAGAGCAGTTCAAGAAGAGAGTAGATAGTATCTTGCAAACTCTGTTATGAGTGTAGTGCACTAAACAGTCTCTCTCCTTCCACTTCGAGTACGGTATCTCCTCGGAATGGACCGCAAGGTCTCCGAGATACTAACTATTCCCTGTGACTCCTTGTAACTATCTCTCTCTCTCTCTCTCTCTCTCTCTCTCTCTCTCTCTCTCTCTCTCTCTCTCTCTCTCTCAGTATGTACCGGGAATCGCTCTTATTGGAACTAAAGTATCTCCCTGTATTGAATAGCAAGGTCTTCGAGATAGTAACTATTCCTTGTAACTCCGTGTACCTAGAGATTCTCCCGAGGTTGGATCGCAAGGTCTTCAAGATAGTAACTATTCCTTGTAAATCCTTGTAACTATGTCTGTCTGCCTGTCACTGCCTATTTATCTTCACTCATTCCACCTCAGTTTTATTCAGTTCTCAATTATCTTCCCTCATTCTATCTCAGTTATATTCAGTTGTCATTCATCTTCGTTCATTCCATATATGTTTCATTCAGTTCTCATTCATCTTCGCTCATTCCATATCTGTTTCATTCAGTTCTCATTCATCTTCGCTCATTCCATATCTGTTTCATTCAATTATCATTCATCTTTTATCAGTTATCATTCATCTTCCCTCATACCATTCCAGTTTTATCCAGTTCTCATTCAAATCTTCACTTATTCCCTCTCAGTTTTATTCAGTTCTCATACATCTACACTCATTCTACCCCAGTTGTATTCAGTTTTCATTTATGTGTATTCAGTTCTCATTCAACTACACTCATACCCTCTCAGTTTTATTCATATCTCAATCATCTTATATTCAATTCTCAGTCATCTTTTATTCAATTATCAGTCATCTTTTATTCAGTCCTCATTCATCTTTTATTCAGTTTTATTCACCTTCACTCATTGCCTCTCAGTTTTATTCAGTTCTCATTTCCATTCTCTGCCCGATTGTGTCCCATCGGGGGCTTTTTGACGGGGCATACCTTGGGGGATTACATTAAACCGCATGTATAATGGATGAGGCGCCTGTTATGAGAGAGAGAGAGAGAGAGAGAGAGAGAGAGAGAGAGAGAGAGAGAGAGAGTACAAAGGAGTACAAAGTACAAAGTACAAAGGAAATCAAGCAACAACAGGTCTAGTGACCCTTCTAGAAAGCTTGTCCTCCAAAACACTGAGGATCAAGTGTCCAAACAGTGGTTTAGAGTGGGTAAGGGAACATTGGAAAGGGAATTACTGCCCTGGAACTAATGTCCGTGGCAGGATTAGGAAGTTAGTAGAGGACAGATGGGTTAGTAACTGAGGGGGGGATAAAATAAAGTTATTCATTTACAAACGCAGTCAGTCGCGGGTTTAATGAGAGATATTTGTCTAGGCGGAGTTTAAATGAATCAACGGTGATGCAGTCTATAACGTTTCGGGGAAGCCCATTCCACAAGTTGACAACTCGATTGAAGAAGAAATTCTTAGATTCGTGCGAGTTAAAAGATTTACCAATAATTTTGCAACCGTTTCCCCCGCGTGTAATTAGATTGGTCGATAGTGAAGTACTTACTACAGTTCATATTATTGTAGATGCCTTTGATAATTTTGAACACTTGAATTGAGTCACCTCTTAATCTGCGCTGGGTTAAAGGAAATAGATTTAACACTAGATTAGCGGGCTAGCGGTTTATTTATATGTACCGCCCAGCGGGGTGTTTTTAGCCAAAATAGGGCTGTTTACGTGATCATTTTCATGCCTAAATAAGACCCAGAGCGTAAAACAAGTATCTCTCCCTGAAAGGGCATAAACAGAGCTTTCCAATGACACCATAACGATCCTTTTATGACGGCTAGTTTTCTTGCAACAACCGCGCAACGCGAGTGCAAAAAGCATGTAATTCGGTACTTACCCCATACAATTCAGTATGTAGCGAGTGAGAGAGGGAGGGAGGAGGTGGGATTCGTGTCAGTAGGTTCGCCGCGGTGGTCTGGAGCAGTCATACGCTCGCTACTCTCCTGCCACCACTTGTCTCTCTCTCTCAGCAACATTACGTGCTGAAATTGCCACACGACCTATGTCGCGCACCGCCAGATAGTCCAGATTTATTATACTCGACTTATGTTGCGCGCCGCTAGTTAGGGGTTAATTCTCTAAGACGCTCTTCGTATGGTTTGTTCTTTAGGCTAGGTATCATTTTGGTAACTCTACGTTGAACTCGTTCTAGCTTGTTTATATCTTTTTGGTAATAAGGGCACCAGGATTGAACGCAGTATTCCAGAAGAGGGCGGACTAAGGAATTGTAAAGGGTTAGGATAACTTCTTTGGATTTATGCTCAAATGACCTGCCTATAAAGCCAATTATTTTGTTTGCCTTCTTAACAACTTCTGAACATTGTTGACTCGGTTTTAGGTTACTCGATATTGTTACTCCCAGATCGGTTTCTCTGTTTACATTCTTAAGCTGAGTGCCATTCATCGAATAGTTTGCTTTCTCATTTAGGTATCCGACATGTAGTACTTTACATTTATCCGCATTGAAACTCATTTGCCAAATTTGGGCCCAACATGACAATTTATCTAGATTGTGTTGCATATCGTCAACTTGTTCTTTTGAGAGTACCGGTACGCTATTTGCAATTTTTGTATCGTCAGCAAATTTTGAGATTGTACAGGTGAGACCCTCATCTATGTCGTTGATGTAAATTAGAAAGAGAATTGGTCCTAGTACCGATCCCTGGGGTACCCCGCTACTTACATTGGTCCATTTAGATGCCTTACCGTTTATGACTACCTTTAGTTTTAGCAGTAAACGTTTGTGGGGAACTTTGTCAAAGGCCTTTTGAAAATCAAGGTATATAATATCTACAGCTTTACTCTCATCGTAGAGGTTGAGGATATCGTGGAAGAAGTCTAAGAGGTTTGTTAAACAGGAACGTTTTTTACGAAAGCCGTGTTGAGTATCTTTAAGTATGTTATTTTCCTCTAAGTGATTTACGAGTCTGTCTCGTATGACCGTTTCTAGCATTTTACAAACAACTGAGGTTAAGCTAATTGGACGATAGTTACTGGGTAGGGATTTGCTGCCTTTTTTTAATATCGGTGTTACGTTGGCTAGCTTCCACTGATCAGGCATAGTCCCAGACTGCAAGGATTTGTTGAATAGTAATGTCAGTGGTTTGGAGAGCTCATCCTTAGCTTCCTTTAGAACTCTAGGCGAGATTGTATCAGGTCCTGGCGTTTTATTTACCTTGAGTTTATCTAAACAATTCAATACTTCTCTCTCTGTAACGGTGATATTGCTTAGAACATCTGAATTATCAATCTGTATCGGCGATGGTGTAGGGATATCACTGAGGTCTTCTGTTGTAAAAACTGATGCAAAGAAGGTATTGAGGGCATTACTCATTTGTACTTCGTCTTTGGTGTATTCTCCATTTTCATCACTAACGGTCCAACAGTTGAAGTACCGGTAACTACTTTTTTCTTTCTGATATAACTATAGAATTCTTTCGGGTTTGTTTTACTTTGATTCGCAATATGTAACTCTAAGGTCTTTTTACTCTGCTTAATTAACTTTTTGGCTTTGCGTCGTAGCTCTACAAATTTCACCCGTTCTTCGTCATTTTGTGAGGATTTTAATCTATCATTAGCACATTTTTTAGCAAGCAGGCAGTTTGAAATATCTTTATTCCACCATTTGGGCTTATTATTATGGCCTGGACGCCGTATTTTCGATGGTATGCAGTCTTGCACTGCTTTTAGGTAAGTGGTTTCGAATAACTTCCAAGATGTATTGGGTGGATGGGACTCGTTAGCCTTGGTCGGCAACTCATCTAGGGGAGACAACCTTATACAAATCCGGGTGGATGGGACTCGTCAGCCTTGGTTGGCAACCTGTCTAGGGGAGTAAACCTGATACAAATCCGTACTGCTTACCTAAGGGTAAGGCAGGTTAGTGGATGGATTAGCCGAACACCACTGTAGAAAAATAGTGCTAACAAGATACACAGAGGGCCTCGGAGTCGGACGGATCCTGAATTGAGTGGTCAATCCTGTAAGTCCTTCACTAAACTGGCTCGGGTTGTCCCTCTCACAGGGAATAGGTCCGCTTGGGGGCATTCTGTGTATGGCCACCCTCGTAAGGGGAGTAAGGCGTCTGGCAATAGATAGATAGATAGATAGATGTATTTATGTCGTTATTGTTAATTAAAAAGCTCCAGTCAGTTTCTTTAAACATAGCTCTAAGTTTATGGAAGTTTGCTTTCTTGAAATTAGGGACTTTTTCGATGCTACTATTTGGTTCGTTACTAGTAAACTTTAAAGTGAAAATTATCGAACGATGGTCGCTGTTACTGAATTCATCACCAACATTCAAATTCTCTATTAATTCTTCTTTTGTTGCAAGTACAATGTCAAGAACGTTATTACCACGGGTCGGCGTTCGAACAAATTGATAAAGCGAACTCTCTTGCAAGTTCGTATACAAGTCATGTCCGGAGTGTGAAGTAAGAGTATCGCCCCACTTGGTCACAGGTAAATTAAAGTCGCCAAAAATTACGGTATCTTGTGAGTTACTTACATCTGCAATTTGTTCGTAAATTTCTCGGTCAGTTTGCACTGATTGAGCTGGAGGTCTGTATATTAACGCAAGTATTATTTTTGTACCTTTATTATTCTTTATTAGCACAAAAGATGTGTCGACGTTCACAATTTGAGGTTTTGACACGAGGGTCGGGTTAAGACTTTCTTTGATATAAAATAAAACGCCACCTCCATTTTTATTTATTCGGCTGTTTTCAAACATTACATAACCGGGAAGTGAATACTCTGCTAAAAAGTCTCTATCTTCTGTATTGAGCCAAGATTCTGTTATGCCAATCACATCATAATTTTCTGTAAACACTAGTTCCTCTAAATCTGAAAATTTATTGCGTCTACGAGCGTTTGCATAGAAAACCTTTAAAGTTGCGGTTTTAGAACTCACAGAACGTTCTTTCATCGAATTATTGGTTCTGGTCGGATCTACATTTACATTCATGGCGAGAGAGAGAGAGAGAGAGAGAGAGAGAGAGAGAGAGAGAGAGAGAGAGAGAGAGAGAGAGAGAGAGAGTACAAAGGAGTACAAAGGAAATCAAGCAACAACAGGTCTAGTGACCCTTCTAGGCTGCTTGTCCTCCAAAACACTGAGGATCAAGTGTCCAAACAGTGGTTTAGAGTGAGTAAGGGAACATTGGAAAGGGAACTACTGCCCTAGAACTAATGTCCGTGGCAGGATTAGGAAGTTAGTAGGGGACAGATGGGTTAGTAACTGAGGGGGGTATACAATAAAGTTATTCATTTACAAACGCAGTCAGTCGCGGGTTTGATGCGAGATATTTGTCTAAGCGGAGTTTAAATGAATCGACGGTGCTGCAGTCTATAACGTCTCGGGGAAGCCCATTCCACAAGTTGACAACTCGATTGAAGAAGAAATTCTTAGATTCGTGTGAGTTAAAAGATTTACCAATAATTTTGCAACCGTTTCCCCGCGTGTAATTAGATTGGTCGATAGTGAAGTACTTACTACAGTTCATATTGTCGATGCCTTTGATGATTTTGAACACTTGAATTAAGTCGCCTCTTAATCTGCGCTGGGTTAAAGGAAATAGATTTAATTCTCTAAGACGCTCTTCGTATGGTTTGTTCTTTAGGCTAGGTATCATTTTGGTAACTCTACGTTGAACTCGTTCTAGCTTGTTTATATCTTTTTGGTAATAAGGGCACCAGGATTGAACGCAGTATTCCAGAAGAGGGCGGACTAAGGAATTGTAAAGGGTTAGGATAACATCTTTGGATTTATGCTCAAATGACCTGCCTATAAAGCCAATTATTTTGTTTGCCTTCTTAACAACTTCTGAACATTGTTGACTCGGTTTTAGGTTACTCGATATTGTTACTCCCAGATCGGTTTCTTTGTTTACATTCTTAAGCTGAGTGCCATTCATCGAATAGTTTGCTTTCTCATTTAGGTATCCGATATGTATTACTTTACATTTATCCGCATTGAAACTCATTTGCCAAATTTGGGCCCAACATGACAATTTATCTAGATTGTGTTGCATATCGTCAACTTGTTCTTTTGAGAGTACGCTATTTGCAATTTTTGTATCGTCAGCAAATTTCGAGACTGTACAGGTGAGACCCTCATCTATGTCGTTGATGTAAATTAGAAAGAGAATTGGTCCTAGTACCGATCCCTGGGGTACCCCACTACTTACATTGGTCCATTTAGATGCCTTACCGTTTATGACTACTCTTTGCTTTCTGTCGCTGAGCCAATTTTCTATCCATTTCAACACACCGTCTTGTATTCCATGCGCTTTTAGTTTTAGCAGTAATCGTTTGTGGGGAACTTTGTCAAAGGCCTTTTGAAAATCAAGGTATATAATATCTACAGCTTTACTCTTATCGTAGAGGTTGAAGATATCGTGGAAGAAGTCTAAGAGGTTTGTTAAACAGGAACGTTTTTTACGAAAGCCGTGTTGAGTATCTTTAAGTAAGTTATTTGCCTCTAAGTGATTTACGAGTCTGTCTCTTATGACCGTTTCTAGCATTTTACATACAATTGAGGTTAAGCTAATTGGACGATAGTTACTGGGTAGGGATTTGCTGCCTTTTTTGAATATCGGTGTTACGTTGGCTAGCTTCCACTGATCAGGCATAGTCCCAGACTGCAAGGATTCATTGAATAGCAATGTCAGTGGTTTGGAGAGCTCATCCTTAGCTTCCTTTAGAACTCTAGGTGAGATTGTATCAGGTCCAGGCGTTTTATTTACCTTGAGTTTATCTAAACAATTCAATACTTCTCTCTCTGTAACAGTGATATTGCTTAGAACATCTGAATTATCAATCTGAATCGGCGATGGTGTAGGGATATCACTGAGGTCTTCGGTTGTAAAAACTGATGCAAAGAAGGTATTGAGGGCATTACTCATTTGTACTTCGTCTTTGGTGTATTCTCCATTTTCATCGACTAACGGTCCAACAGTTGAAGTAACTACTTTTTTCTTTCTGATATAACTATAGAATTCTTTCGGGTTTGTTTTACTTTGATTCGCAACATGTAACTCCAGGGTCTTTTTACTTTGCTTAATTAACTTTTTGGCTTTGCGTCGTAGCTCTACAAATTTCACCCGTTCTTCGTCATTTTGTGAGGATTTTAATCTATCATTAGCAAATTTTTTAGCAAGCAGACAGTCTGAAATATCTTTATTCCACCATTTGGGCTTATCATTTTGGCCTGGACGCCGTATTTTCGATGGTATGCAGTCTTGCACTGCCTTAAGGTAAGTGGTTGTGAAACACTCCCAAGATGTATTTATGTCGTTATTGTTAGTCAGAAAGCTCCAGTCAGTTTCTTTAAGTTTTGATTTAAGTTTATGAAAATTTGCTTTCTTGAAATTAGGGACTTTCTCAATGCTGCTATTTGATTTGTTACTAGTAAACTTTAAAGTGAAAGTTATCGTACGATGGTCGCTGTTACTGAATTCATCACCAACATTCAAATTCTCTATTAATTCTTCTTTTGTTGCGAGTACAAGGTCAAGCACATTATTACCACGGGTCGGAGATTGTACAAATTGAAAAAGTGAACTCTCTTGCAAGTTAGCATAGAGGTCGTGTCCAGAGTGTGAAGTAAGAATATCGCCCCATTTAGTCACGGGTAAGTTGAAATCGCCAAGAATTACGGTATCTTGTATGTTAGTTATTTCTGCAATTTGTTCATAAATTTCACTGTCAGTTTGCACTGATTGAGATGGGGGTCTGTATAAGAGAGAGAGAGAGAGAGAGAGAGAGAGAGAGAGAGAGAGAGAGAGAGAGAGAGAGAGAGAGAGAGAGAGAGAGAGAGAGAGAGAGAATTATAGGTCTTGCTCCTACCGTTTTTCATTGATCTACCTCACATTGTTTCGTACTGCCTGATCTGCTTTCCCTTTATATGACAGCCACGCTTTTACTGTACATAAAATATGATTTCGAAGGCGTTAGAGAATGCAATCTAATCCACTGGTAAAAGCCTACGTATCAATATAAAGTTAATGTAAATATTCCTTGATGTTAGCGGGAGGTATGGTAGGTACGGTAGCTTGTAGGGAGGCTGACAGGTGAATGACAGGACCACCACACCACGGCTTAGTGTTACACCTATTCACTCTCTCCCTGTGGTGCCACTTGTTCCCTTACAACACACCTACCTTTAACCTTTTGTCTTCTTCCAACTGTTTTGTATTGTCTCTTCCTCTCTCTGTTTACCTATATTTGGGTAGTATTTTACCTTTCATCTTTTGTCTTATTCCAACTAATTTGTCATCTAGCCAAAAACCTCTCCAACAATTTCACTTCCTCGTCTTTTCCTCCCCTCTTCCCCTGACAAAGCTGAACTCTTCGCTCAAACGTTCGCTAAAAACTCCACCTTGGATGATTTCGGTGCTATTCCTCCCTCTCCTGTACCGGCGACGTATTTTTAATTTTGTTCTAGCTAAAATTACACGATTCTGTTCAGCTTAAAAAGTGTCTCCAGCAATTATCAGGCTTCGAACTATCACACTTAACCCTTTTTAACTAGGCTACCCCAGAACCTCTTTAAGGGGAGATGTCCACTTGAGGGATTTTTTTCTTGACTCCTTTCTCCCTCATGTTTAGCCCCATTGTTTTTCTAATTTTAAGACGTTTTCCCCATTATTTTGACTATTTTAAGAACTTTCAACCCATTTCTGTTCATTTTAAACCTTTCGTGCCATTTAGGTGTCCATTTTATCCTGGCGAGCGATAGCGAGCCTGTAATTTAGGAGGCACCGGCTTTCAGCCGAGACATTTTTCTACCGAAAAATGTACAAATTTATCTTGAAAGGGGCTCAAGGGGGTGTAATCTTAAGCTTGATGGATATCTAGAAAACACACTAAAAACCTCCCTTAAACTGTATAACTCGTTTAGATAGTTAGAAGGAAACATAAAAGACGTCACCGGTACAGAAGGGGTTTAGCCAAGCCTAACCTAACTACCAAGCCGAGAACCTCTGAATAATATGACTAACAAGGCGGCCCTCCTCCAAGCCCCCTAACAAGGCGGCCCTCCTCCAAGCCCCCCCGCCCCGCCGCCCTAGACTATCTGGGCTTATATCACATGTAAATTAATCCTCCCTCTCGTGTTCCTCATTACCACTCCTCATACATTTACATTAGTACGACAAGGTACCAATTATTGGATTTTTAATGAATTCGGTACACAGGGGGTGAGTGAAATGGAGGGATTTTCTGAGCATATTTTAGGCCTTTAGCTCCGAGGGGTCGTTGTTCCTAGAAAAGGCTAATACATAAAATCACGGTCTGGGGGTGTTTTGCAGCTGGATCGACGGGAGTGTGGATTCCCAACTAGCGGTGCCTTGGTTGGCTATTAGTGTATCTTAGCGTTGTTCGCCTTCCCACACCCTCATCGGCACTGTCCTGCAACATAGATAAATATATATATTTATCTATCTATATGTCTGTCTGTCTGTCTGTCTATCTGTCTGTCTGTCTATCTGTTTATTACATTACTTGTTACATAGCCCTTTTCTTGTAAAGGATGTAGACAACATAATCCTACACGAGTATGGATTTAATAACTTGGTGCTAAATTATATCAATGCTATCAGATCAAGAATTGTTTATGGACAGAACACAAAACCAACTATGCCCTGAAGACTTTTAACATAAGAACATAAGAAAATGGGAGTCTGCAGAAGGCCGATTGGCCTAAGCAAGGCAGATCCCTGTCTTTAGCTTAATGTTAACTACCTAAATAACTCTGTAAAGAGTGTGTGTGTATATATATATATATATATATATATATATATACACAGTGTATATATATATATTTTTTTTTTTTTTTTATGAAATAACATTATGACCGGCTGACTGAATATGTGTCTGTCTGTCTATCTATCTATCTATCTTTATATACCGGTATATATATATATATATATATATATATATATTCAGAGGGTTGGTTGAGATATATTGCACCCTTTTAATTCCAGCAGATCCTTCCTAAACTGTATACAATAGTCTAATGAGAGCCAGAATACTGTCAAATTACGTCACGATCTTCAAAGGGTTAATGAGGTGCATGACGGTGAGTAATTTAATTATTTATTTATATCTTTATTTTTAATCTTCCCTTCCCATTTGTTTCTCCTTTTCTACATTCCTTCCCTTATTTTATTTGATCTCTCTCTCTCTCTCTCTCTCTCTCTCTCTCAACTCCTCCTCTGAGTCAATACACTGCCTTATTTCCGGCCTCCCCTCCTCCCGTATCGTAACACTGTCTGAGGGTTTGGTGCTCACGGGCTAGCTAGTGGTTGGTCTATTATCGAATATTGCAGTCAGGCTTCATGTTTTCCGGGTTTGAAGTTCTTATAGGTGAAGTTAAACCGGGGAGCTTTTAATTGTATTTTGTTTCTTACCCACGATAACTTTATATCATAAGATAGAT
Organism: Lithodes maja; assembly: GCA_037953745.1. Classification (NCBI taxonomy): domain Eukaryota; kingdom Metazoa; phylum Arthropoda; class Malacostraca; order Decapoda; family Lithodidae; genus Lithodes; species Lithodes maja. The sequence continues at coordinate 3,815 of JBAKBP010035220.1, read as the reverse complement.
ATATAGGTAGATAGATAGATACAGACAGACAGACAGACAGACAGACAGACAGATATATATATATATATATATATATAGTTACAACCCAAAGTTTGGAGAGACTAGTGGAACTAGCTTAGTTAAAGATTTGGCCCCGAAGGAGTCTAGAGGGTGACCTTTAGGTTGAACACAAAGACTGAACTTTAGTTTAAGGGTGTTCAGTATGGATAAGTACTTTTATTAATTTAGCACTTGTATTAAGGTAAAGTCTCTTTGTAGTTCTCGTATTTTAATATTTATTACTAAGATGATATTTTAATTTAAGAGTTGTTCTCGTATTTTAATCAGATTTCAAAGTAGTCTTCTGGATATTATATAGGGTTAATCTTCCTCACTTCATTTAATCATTAGGGTATAAATATATATGGATAAGAAAAGAATACACTATTTTTGTTAATATAATAAAATCAAATTTAAGTAATATAACAAAACCATTATGAATTATATAATTATAATTTAAAGTTATAAAACAAAATAAAACAAATACAATGGTAATTAATATTAATGCAAAATATTTAATTTATACAAAATGAAAACAAAAAAGAAAATCAAAATGAAAATATAAGTTATAGTCACGATATCTCCCGTAGTCAAACCGAAGGGGGGTAGTTCCTGGAGTTTTAAAAACAACGCTTTCTGGAAGCGATATTCCCGAGAACGTTGCACCGAGTAAGTCTAAGATAACACTGACCCCACTCATTATTCCCGTCCCGTCATTGACTACGGTAGATTTAATGTGAACAGAAAAGAAACTTCCACCCCCTGGTGGTCATGAGCAGAGATACCATTGAACTTTCATTTGAATTATATATTTATTGAGTGAGACTTCGAAACTCTGCTCGATCAAAATGAGGGATAGAAGTAAGGATATTGGGATGCGAAGTTTCGGGCCTCTGTTGGTTTGGTTGCTTGAAGCCCCGACCCCGATCTCAGACTGGTTGATGCGTTTGAAGGGTGGAAGTGAACCCGTACAGTCAGAGCCTACAGGTCCGTGACACCTCCCCCCTTAAAGTCCTCGAAGGGGAGCGAAGAGGACTAGGTAGCGAGAGGAGGAATAGGCTCCGCTGTAGGTGGAAGATCTCTTGACAAGGCGTCTGCAATCAGATTGTCTACCCCACGAATATGGCGAACAATGAGATGGTACTCTTGTAACTTTAGAGCCCACCGGAGAAGTCGTTGGTTGTTGTTCTTCATCTTGTGCAGAAAAGTAAGCGGGTTGTGGTCAGTATAGATGATTGGTGGATAGTGCTGAGGGAGATAACATTCGAACTTCTTCACCGCTGATACCATCGCCAAGCACTCCTTCTCCACTGTGGAATAACTCCTCTGGTGTCTCTTCAGTTTGGCGGAGAAGTACGAGACAGGATGTAGGACACCAGTTGTCTTATCTGGTTGCAGAAGTACTGCCCCGACTCCTCTATCACTCGCATCAACCTGAAGATGGTAAGGCAATGCGGAATCAGGAGCATGAAGTACCGGGTAGGATGAAAGGAGGCACTTCAGGTGGTCAAAGGCAGCAGTACAGGTGGGAGTCCAGACAAACTTAATTTTTGGGCTTGTAAGATCGGAGAGGGGCGCTGATATGGCTGCAAAGTTCGGACAGAATCTGCGGTAGAATCCGCACATCCCCAAAAACCGCATGATGGATTTGCGGTCAGTTGGCTGGGGAAAGGCGGTGATGGTCTCCACGTTAGCTTCCTTGGGGCGTGCAGTACCCTGACCCACCACATGGTCAAGGTAGGTCACTGATCCACGTCCAAAGCAGGACTTTGCTAGGTTGATGGTGAATCCAGCAGCAGCCAAGCGCTCCATCAGCCCGTCCAGTCTGGAAAGATGATCCTCCCAAGTATCTGAAATAATCACGATGTCATCTAAGTAAGTGTCTACCCCTTCTAAATCCTGAATAGTATATGACATGACCCTTTGAAATGTGGCAGGAGCATTCATCATGCCAAAAGGCATGACTATATTGGAAGAGCCCAAAAGGAGTGGTGAAAGCCGAGATGACTTTAGCTCTATCGGTCATCCCAATTTGGTAATACCCCTTCTGCAAGTCTATGGTTGATACTACCTTAGCAGCCCCTACTTTATCTATTAGGTCATCAATTCTAGGTAGTGGATATGCATCAGGGACTGTCACTGCATTTACTTTCCTGTAATCAGTACACAGCCTACTACTACCGTCTGGTTTTGGGACTAATAAAGAGGGTGACGCCCAAGGGGAATGACTTGGTTCCACGAAGGACTTCTCCAACATAAAGTCAATTTCCTTTCTCATGATCTCTTGCTTCTGAGGGTTTAGTCTGTATGGTGATTGTTTGATAGGCCTTACTTCTGGTGAGGTCAAGATAACATCGTGATGATGGTCCTTGCAAAAGCCAGGGACATCCAATGTGACTGAAGGGTAACTTACAAGCAATTTCCTAAGATCATCTCTATGTGATGGCGACATGTCCGACAAATATTGATCTAAGGTACATAATAGTTCGCTGTTCTTTGGGCTTCCACAAGGTGAAGGAAGATCACCAAACTCAATCACATCAGAGTCTCCTACCTTTTGCAATTCCCACGAGTCTGGTACAAAATGTGGTACAGTATTTACAGCTAGTATTGGGGTATTCTCCTCAAGCGGCCTTTCTATGTACGCCTTCATTTGGTTTAAGTGAACAATCCTTTGATCCTTCCTTCGATCAGGAGTGCGAACAACATAGTTTAGCTTGGAAAGTTTCTGAGAGACTACATATGGGCCACAAAATTTGCTTTTTAATGGACTACCAGGAATGGGCAGGAAGAGAAGGACTTTGTCTCCAGGACTAAATGTTCTACTTTCAGACTTGCGATCGTAGTGAGTTTTCATTCTTGACTGACTCCTCTCAAGGTTGGCCAGTGCTAGCGCTCTTACATTTGACATCTGAAGTTTTAACTCATTGATGTACTCTGCAACTGTGCGAGAAGGATGATCAGATACTTCCACAAACCAAGAATCTTTCAAGACCTTTAGAGGGCCTCTGATCTGACGCCCATATAGCAACTCAAAAGGGGAGTATCCTAGCGACTCTTGAGGGCACTCTCTAACGGCAAAAAGAAGCCAGTCAATGTTGGCATCCCACTCTTTCTCAGTCTCAAAACAAAACTTTTTTATCATGGATTTCAGAGATTGATGATGGCGTTCTAGGCAACCCTGGGTCTGAGGTCTGTACGCAGTGGCTATCTTCTTATCTACCTCTAACTCCCTCAGTACTGCTTTCATTAGGTTACTTGTAAAATTCGACCCCTGATCACTCTGAATTTCTTTAGGAATGCCTACTTTTGTGAAAAGATGCAACAGATGGGACACAATAGTCCTAGCCTTGATATCTTTTAAAGGGAAAGCCTCAGGATACCTAGTTGCAGCACACATTACGGTAAGTAGATACTGGTTCCCTTTCTTAGTTTTGGGAAGAGGCCCTACACAATCAATTACTATTTTCTCAAAGGGCTCTGTAGTGACAGGGATAGGAGCAAGTGGAGCTTTAGGGATGGTCTCATTTGGCTTTCCTACTATCTGGCAAGTGTGACAAGACTTTACAAATTTGGTTACATCTTTTTTCATGTTAGGCCAAAAGAAATGAGCTAGGATCTTTCTGTATGTATTTCTCTGTCCCAAATGACCAGAGTTTCCGTCATGAGCTAATCCCATTACAGCAGATCTGATGGAGGTAGGGATGATTACCTGATGTACTATAGACCAAGTATCTGAGTCAGGACTATCAGGCGGGTGAAAACTACGCATAAGG
>JBAKBP010035219.1:0-19770 GCA_037953745.1 Lithodes maja | reverse complement strand
CCCTCCTCCCTCCTTCCCCCCTCCCTCCCCCCTCATCAAGAGCGTGGGAATCCTTTGTCGATCCCAGATTGAGAGAGAGAATGTGACGTCATGATTGCCGTTATGCTCGCTACGGGGCCGAGTATAAAAAGGGAGGTCTCGCCATTTTTAGATCAGAACTCATCAGGCAAAGCGACCTCTCATATCCCTTGCAACTATCCATATTCTTCCGACTGATGTGAACTTTCTCTACTCTCTGAACAGCCTACCTTCTTCTCTTCTCGTCCCTGTTTATAACCTCAATGACCCCTTTGGTGCAGATTTAGTCAGCCAAAGTATTATCGCTTGAGTTCTCACGAGATAAGTGCCTGTTAGATAGCCTATTTTTGGAAGGGTTAACTAGAATAGGATTGATTGATGTTTGTTGCACTCGTATATGTATTTCCCTGTGTACTATTATTCATGTTCCTGTTTTCTGCTGGTTTAGGTAATGCTAGACTGGGATAGGGTTCCTCGAGTTGTGATTTCCTATGAGTGCTAGGTTGGTTGAACCAGCACAATTGCAACGGAGACGTGGGAAGCCTAGGGGGTCTTTTTGATTGTGTACCGTGGGAGTTTAGCACTGTGTTGCGAGTGAGGGCTTTTGCCTGTGCCACCCAACACTGTGCTATCTCATTTGCTTGACTTTGAGAGGATCGCCAGGAGAGAACCAGATACTAGTGATCTGGATCTCTCAAGAGAGCATCCCGTCAATTACCGTAATTAGGCCGCACAGTCTTAAGGACCTCGCTAGGCTACGAGCCGCTTGCTCAGCCATTGTCTCTTAACCTTAGATATCCCAGCTAGACTTTGCTCGACCAGCAGATACAGTATAGTATTGAAGCTTCTCCTTATGTATATTATTGTTTAAGCACTATTGATTTCATGCGTGGCACGCTTAGCTACTTCAGAGATTAGTGGCCCACGAGCACAATCTTAGTAGGCTATTGCCAGTGCATTGTCGGAGTACTTCTTCTTAATGTTTGCCATATCCTATTGCTTATTCTTATAATTCTTCTTATGTCAATTTAAAGCCTTTAATTACCAGTGAGTTATTCATTAAATTGCTGTTCAAAATCCGATACTTACTTCTTACGAGTATTCGAGAAGCATCTAACTTATCAGAAGATTCCTTGCTTGATGCTCGAGGACTATTGTTTAACGTAACGTAATAGTGCCGATCCGAAGTAGAGGGTGGAGGACTTCTTAAGTTCTTAGTTCAAGGGTGGATTACTTCGGCTTCGGCCAACACTATTCTTTAGTGTTGTAGTACTTTCTTCTTTGTTTGATTGTTGACCAGACTAGATAACTCCCGTCTTGCTATTAGTCTGTTGTGTGAAACGCTAGTACCGAGTTCTTGTATACCCCGTTATAGCAGATAGAACTCTGGAGGGTAGTGGCGTTTTTTGTTCGGCTGGCAGTACTCTGGGGTTGGGATCGTGTGTTTCCGTTGTGGCAGCGAGCCATACTCGAGTCCTGTGTAAGAGCCCTAGTGTAACCGAGTGCCCGGTCATAACAATATATATATATATATATATATATATATATATATATATATATATATATATATACTGTACATATATATATATATATATATATATATATATATATATATATATATATATATATATATATATATACTGTATATACTGTAGATATTTAATGCAAATAATAAGTTGAGGAAGTACATGCTGGTACTTGACATGCTAATAGGACCTTCTTCGGATGACACCTCTTGGAAGGATCGGAGTGGATCTCTGTTGTACATTAAAGCTTTTATTGTACTATAATTGCCAAAGATGCGATGTACTTTGTATTTTATATTAATGTTAAAGAACGGGGTGTTACTTATAATTACATTCCTTAGTACAAAGTTCAGCACGATGCTCAGGCAAACACGTAAATATCCAGTTGATTACATAATATAGATTGTATTTTCCGTACTATTTTTTTCTTTCCGAAAGCTCATTACCATCCTGTTGAAAGTAACTTCAGCATATCCCATATTGCAGATACTTTTTGTTATTGCCATGTATTTCATTATCATTATTATTTTTGTTTCACTCCCTAAACCTCTATCAATCTTAGTAAATACTCCCAAAAAACCCTCTGAGATGAATTTGTAGATTTTTCGGTAGAAATATATCCTGGACGAAGGCCAGTTCCACCTATATTACAGTCTTGCTATCTCTCGCCTGACGCGTGTTGACAGTTTATTCTGGCTATTATTAGACCTATATATTCAGATTGGGAAGGGTATATGGTAGTGAGAGGGTTATTCTAGATAGTCTTTACTCTTTTAACTCCCATAGATCCCTCCAAGCTGTATACAATTGTCTACTGATAGCCAAAATAAACTATCAAAACGCGTCATAATCCTCAAGGGGTTAAATTAGTATTACAGAAGTGAACGCCAAAGCTAAAACAAAAAAAAAAATCGGACTGTTTCTGCAGATTAATAAAATGTAAAATTAGTAAGAATCGTGATATTAATATGATGAAAGAATATCGGGGTAACTCATTGAAAAGTAATGGACTGGAATCGAGTGTATGCAACAATAGAACATTTGAGCATCTGATTGGTTACGCTTATATGTTCATTATTTGAAAGTGATTGAGATATATTTATTTAAGGAAATATGCCATATACTATTTTAATTTTCCCATGTAATTATATTTTGCCACAGAGTAGAATATCTGTAGATGTTGCCGATAGAAGCTGGCAATAATAGAAAATGGAATGTAACAAGGTAAAATAGCTTAAGATGGAGTAACTATAATATTTCTTCCATGCCGACCATAGTAATTTAGTGTATTCATTATAGGTAGGCCCGAACCTGTAACCCCTAACCTCTGTACCTCAATACGGGCTAGAGCATATGGGCTGTAAATCTCCACATCTATTCACTGGCTGACTCTTCCCAAATGGTAGACATATTTGCTCCATTATCAGTTATTTTAGTGGTCAAGATGTTTGGCCTACTTATAATGAACAGACTATAAACAACTATATGCAGTTGAGTATATATGTATTATCACAATTAGAGTAACCTTTAGATGTGTAAACAAATGCTCGACCTCTTGAAGATTCATGAGGAACCGGTCTTTGGCCAGGGCATTTCTCTACCGAACAATGCCCACATTTATTTGGAAAGGGGGTCTTGGGAGTATTTATTAAAGCTTGCTCATATTCATTAACATATTCACTTTTTTTTTTATGGGAGGTTTAGCGAGGAAACTATACAAAATAAAAATATATATATATACATAAATATATTCCCCTTTAACTAAACGTGGTGTAGATCAGATTTTTGCCCTGAAATGTGTTGTAGAAAAATATCTGGAGTAGTGACATAAGCTGTATGCTGCCTTTATGGACTTGGAGAAGGCCCATGACAGAGTTGATAGAGTAGGAATGTGGAAAGTATTGAGAATATACGGAGTAGATGGCAAGTTGCTGAAAGCAGTGAAGAGCATGTATGAGGGTGCACAGGCGTCAGTACGTGTGCAGAATGAGCAGAGCGAGTTCTTTGTTGGGTTAAGGCAAAGGTGTGTGATGTTCCCATGGCTGTTCAATAATATATGGATGGAGTCATGAAAGAAATACAAAGAAGATCAGTGGATGTTGGTGTACCTCTGATAAGGGAGAGAAACGAGTGGAAGTTGCCAGTGCTGCTGTTTGCTGATGATACAGTTCTGATGAGCGATAGTGAATGGGAGTTGCAGGGGCTGGTAAATATGTTTGGAACAGTTTGTAAAAAATGGAATCTGAAGGTAAATGCGGGGAAAAGCAAGGTATTGGTCTTTTGAAAGGGGTGCAGCCACAGAGTGTGAGGTGAAGTTGAACGGTCAGGTTATGGAGAATGTCAGCTCATTTAAGTATCTGGGCAGTGTGTTGAGTAAAGATGGGAGTATGGATGAAGAAGTGCGGGAGAGGGTGCAACAGGGGAAGAGGGTTGTAGGAACGTTGAAAGAAATAACAAAAATAGGGTGGCCAGCATGGAAGTAAAGAAGTCCTTGCGTGACAGTGTGGTAATCCCGACATTGACTTACGGGAGCGAAGGATGGACGTTGGAAATTTAAAAGACGTCGCCGGTACAGAAGGAGTTAATTATCGAAGTATCCTATTATATCTTCTTGTTGATGATACAAAATGTATATCCAAGCAGCAAATCCTTCTAATATCCGGTACCAGCATCACCAATTTATTATTATGGTTATATTTGAGTGTTGAAGAGAGGAATATATCACCAGTGACACCAAGATGGCGGAGGTTGGCCGATCTCTGTTAAGGGGAGGCAGACCGTTTTTCTGGACCCCCTTCTCCCTAATGTTTAGCCCCCACTAGTTTTGAGATTATAAGACGTTCGGCCCATTAGTTTGGCGATTTTGACACCTTTCGCCCCCTTTCGTTGTCAATTTTAAGACCTTTCGTGCCATTTAGGTGTCGATTTTTTCCTGGCGAGCGATAGCGAGCCTGCAATATTAAGAGGAACCGGCCTTCGGCCGGGACATTTTTCTACCGAAACATGTACAAATTTATCTTAAAGGGGGGTCTAGGTTTTTTCTTCTTCTAAGCTTGATGGAGGTCTAGGGAGGAAGCTAAAAAAATATATGAATAAATGAATTAATAGACCAAACAAACGTCCAGTCTCCCCTTATCTCTCTGTTTTAACTGTCTTGATCGCGTAATGGTTAGTGCGCGGATATTCGGTGTGAGTATCCTAGGGTCGAATCCTTGGAGTACGACATATATTCATTAGTTTCATTGATTTCATTAATTAGGTATAATTTGTAAGTTAACTGGTGGGTTGGTGATAATATGAACTACTATAGGATCTGTAGTTCTGTGAGCACCCTCTCCACGACCACAGACACTTTGGCTCTAAACTGCTGCAGCCAAAGATCCTCTGTGGTGGAGTTGGGCCCCCTGCACCGCTTCCCACAGGTCTTGGTGAAGTGCCCGAGGTAGCCTTCACTCATAGGAACCGCCTTCGATCCACATTTACCTGCAAGTAAGATACATTAAAATGTAAAACTTGCAAACTAAACAAAACAAAACTGGGACAGAGACAATATAAAGTCAAATTAAAGTAAGGTAGTACGGCCGCGCTAATAAGTCATGTCCCATCTGTCATTACGTTTTGCTTGCTGTGTGCTGTATTAATGTCTGTCAGATGTTGAATAGGGTGGGTAAGTGTAGGAACATGTTTATATATTTCGCTCGATATGAAGAAATGATGTTTAGATATTGCTGATACCAACTATTGATTAAAACATACTTGGTGCCGAGACATCATTTATTAGCGCGACTGTACACTGTATTACTAAATTGCACATATGTATTGTACACCCGAGTGAAAAACAATCTTTACACTGGTGAGCTGTATATAATCTTGTGTGAACGGAATAAAGCGGGTGAAACATTAGTCTGTGAGGTAATATCACAATATCTCGATCTACTTCCAGAATGCTTAGAGTGTTAGTGTAAAAAAAATATTTTTCTCGAGTGAGAAATGAGAAGTTCTTTGTGGTGGTAGCTAAATATAAGATAAGATGCATTTAAGTATCAAATTGCATATATGTACAGTCGAGGTTAATAAGTGTTGTCAAATATTTCACAAACTTTCGGACACTGACTAATACTTTGAGGGATAAGCACTTTTCCCAGTAACTATAAAGATACCAATAACACTTTTTGAGCGAAAACCACTGAAATCTATGACAACACTTAATACCCCCGATTCTACAATGAGAAATTCTTGGTGGTGGGAACTAAATACTTTAAAACATATTGTAAGAGGACATACACCCCCACAATACACATCCACAAATCTTAATACATACAACTAATACAGTCATAAGCCATAATACAGTCATAAGCCATAATACATGCACAAGGTCAATCATTGGCATGATGAAGTTATATGAGAAAAGTTGTCAATTAAATGCTTATCTTCACATGGCCTTTATATTAATTTTGTATACTTTTCTAAGTATACATATTTTTTCATAATACTTGTTGATAACCTCTGGCGATTTTTCACTGATTAAGAAGTACAGTATATTTTGCAATGAAATCGATTTTATTTCAATGGATCTTTTGCCTCCCACAGATCCATTCTAAACTACAGTAATTTTATGGTCTAACAATATCACCTGTGGTCGGCTGGATCTTTCAGAGTGAGGGTTGGGGTCCTCTACTTCCCATAGCCAGTTTCTGACTTTAATGTTTTCCTCATTCATTTTTCTAACTTTTTTTCCTGAGAGGGGTGAAGGCAGTGGGACCATGATGATGTGCCCAATGGTTCCCTTGTGTCTTTACTCTCACATCCCAATGGCACAAGTCGGCCTTTCTCTCTCTAGCATAAGGATGCGGCGACCCCACCGCCCACCACTTTGGTGGTGCAATCTGCTTTGGGTGCAGTGGACCACTGGTTCCTATCTTCAGAGAATTCCTGTGCTCGGTATGCTTCCAACCAGGGCCCCACTGGGGTAAATAATATAGCAAAACAGTGGTGGAACTGCCATCCGGATGAGGGACTGCTCTGGGTCTGCTCCTTCAGTCCTATGGGTCATAATCCACTTAGAGGAAATAGCACTGTGGAGTGGGTCAATGGGTCTGGGAGAGAAACATGGCCATCCCTTTTGGGGCGCTTCTTCTAGAAACGGGGCGTCAGATTGATGATGATGAACAATAGCCATAATAAAGTGAAGAAGTGCGTCACGGTACAGTGAAAGGGTTAAGAGAAGGTATATACTGTATATATATATATATATATATATATATACCGGGTATATATATATATATATATATATATATATATATTGTGACGCACCCAGTGCGTGGCAACGCAACCTGATTGTACTCCTTGGTACTCCACTGTACCGCCACTGTGCGGTACCTCTGTACCGCTGTACCGTGCTGGCTGCCTATATTGAGTGTGACAACGTATAACTATGTTCTTTGTATCTCTGCAAAGGTCTCGTCATGTGCTAACCAGTGGTGGGTTTTGTTTTAAGCCATGTCGAGACCCTCCATTTAATATGTAGTATCAATAGAGAAGTTGATAGATAAGACAATGGGAGTTCAGAGAGAGAGAGTGAGTTGGGCTTCAGAGCGAGAGGGTAGCAATGCGCCACGCTGCCGGGGGGGTGGTTGCCAGACGTATGGACCGGTTGGCAGCCTTGCGCTTATAGCTAGGCGCGACAGGGTTGGTAGTCCATTGCCGCCTGCCTATGCTGCCTGGGCTGCCCATGTTGTCGTACTGCACATTGCCTGGAGGCTCGCTGTGTGTTCCATGATCAGGTTGCCTAGAACCTTTGAGATTCTAACATCCCTTGCCCTCTCTCCCAACTTCTCACGGTTGCACTCTTTCTCTCTGACGACATTACTCTCATTTCATTCTTCTCTCTATTTAAATGCATAACCAATAGGTTGCATGGCAGCGGCAGGTAATAACTTGGTTAATGCACAGGCGGTCATGAAGCACCAGTATGACGCCAAGGTGAAGCTTCGGGAGTTTTCGGTGGGTCAGGAGGTAATGTTGCTTTTACCTTTGCCTGGACACCCCCTTTCTGCCAAGTTTATTGGGCCGTATGTGGTGGCTAAGAAACTGTCCGACCTTGATTATCTCGTTGCAACACCTGACCGTAGAAAAAAACATCAGTTATGTCATGTTAACCTCATGAAAGAGTATGTGAGACGCCCCTCAGAGCCTCTCACTGTCCCTGTGCTGGCCTGCAGCGGCCAGGGTAGAGAAGGAGGTGGGGACAGTCATGCTGCTGAGGAGGATAGCTGGGACTGTGTCATTTCCGCGGAACAGTGGGCGGGGAATACTGAACAAGAGGCTAGGCAAGCTGTAAGTCACCTGCCTGAGCACCAGGGTGCTGCTGTCCTAGGCCTGTTCAGGTCATACCCCTCTGTTTTCGCCGAACACCCAGGTCTCACTACTCAGGTAACGCACGACGTGGACGTCGGTGATAATGTGCCCTTCAAGTCAGTGCCCTACCGTGTGCCCCCGGTAAAGTTGCCAGCTTTACGGGAGGAGTTAAAGTACATGGTTGAGAGAGGGATGATCACTGAAGGTTATGTGAAGTGGACATCACCCGTCACGTTGCAGCCAAAACCTGATGGCAAGGTGCGGTTCTGCATAGATTTTCGTAGGCTAAATGGCTTGACCACTACCAACCCTTACCCTTTGCCTCGAGTTGACGACAGCGTGGACAAGATAGGGAATGCAAAGTACCTTACTAAAATTGATCTTGTAAAAGGCTACTGGCAAGTACCCCTGTCGGACCGAGCTAAGCAAGTTTGTGGTTTTGTGGTAGATGGCAAGACCTACCAATGTAACGTAATGCCTTATGGGCTTAAGAACGCACCTGCCACGTTTCAGAACCTGATGAACGATATTTGTGACGAAATCCCTAACTGCACGGTCTACCTTGATGACGTGATAGTGTCTGATGACAATTTTGAAAATCACCTAAGGCACTTAGAGACCCTGTTTGGGAAGTTGCACGATGCTGGGCTGGTGGTGAACCTGAGGAAGTGCGAGTTTGTAAAGGCTACTGTGCAGTATCTTGGCTTCGTGGCCGGGTTAGGCCGGGTGTGCCCCCCCCCTGAGCAAGATACAGGCTATCAATATGTTTCCCAGGCCCACCACTAAGCGCCAGGTCATGCGGTTCCTAGGTATGATAGGCTATTATAGGCGCTTCATCCGGGGATACTCTACTGTCTTAGCACCGTTAACTGATCTACTGTCGAAGTCAGTGAAGTTCTGTTGGGCTGCGGAGTGTCAGAGGGCTTTCGACCTAGTCAAGCACCTGCTGTGTACACATCCGATTTTGAGAGCCCCAGACTTTTCCAGGAGTTTTCAGCTGGCGACTGATGCCAGCGGTGTGGGTGCCGGGGCAGTGTTACTGCAGACTGATTCCGAGGGCTTGGAACACCCAGTGAGCTTCTTTTCTCGCAAGTTTAATTCGGCACAAAGGAATTACTCGACTATAGAGAAGGAGCTTCTTGCTATCGTTTTGTCGCTCAAACATTTCGAAGTTTATGTTCCAGCCTACGGCCCGGTAGTGACGATTTATACGGACCATCATCCCTTGAAATTCCTAAATCAGTTTCACAATCGGAATATGCGGTTGACCAGGTGGTCCCTAATGCTCCAAGAGTATAATCTCAACATTCAGCATATTGCCGGGAGTGAGAACGTGATAGCAGATTGTCTATCAAGGGTTGATGATCCAGGATAGTCGTGCACGGTGTGTGGGTTGAGCAGGAGTAAAATTAGGCTATCATAACGCCGTCCAAAAAGATTATAAAACAATAAAATAAACGAGAAATTTTTTTTTTAGTTTTGTAAGTCTTTATTGTTGTAGCATGATGCATGCGATATTGTGTTTTATGTATAATTCACACTTCAGTTGTTGTGCACCTTTTGCAATTAGTGGCAGCTAAGGGTAGCAGGTCGGTTGGTTGCCTGTCAGATTTTGATAATGCTTCTAAGGTCGATTATCTAAAATCTTGGGGGGGCTGTGACGCACCCAGTGCGTGGCAACGCAACCTGATTGTACTCCTTGGTACTCCACTGTACCGCCACTGTGCGGTACCTCTGTACCGCTGTACCGTGCTGGCTGCCTATATTGAGTGTGACAACGTATAACTATGTTCTTTGTATCTCTGCAAAGGTCTCGTCATGTGCTAACCAGTGGTGGGTTTTGTTTTAAGCCATGTCGAGACCTTCCATTTAATATGTAGTATCAATAGAGAAGTTGATAGATAAGACAATGGGAGTTCAGAGAGAGAGAGTGAGTTGGGCTTCAGAGCGAGAGGGTAGCAATGCGCCACGCTGCCGGGGGGGTGGTTGCCAGACGTATGGACCGGTTGGCAGCCTTGCGCTTATAGCTAGGCGCGACAGGGTTGGTAGTCCATTGCCGCCTGCCTATGCTGCCTGGGCTGCCCATGTTGTCGTACTGCACATTGCCTGGAGGCTCGCTGTGTGTTCCATGATCAGGTTGCCTAGAACCTTTGAGATTCTAACATCCCTTGCCCTCTCTCCCAACTTCTCACGGTTGCACTCTTTCTCTCTGACGACATTACTCTCATTTCATTCTTCTCTCTATTTAAATGCATAACCTTCCCTTGAGGTCCTAAAGGAGTTTCAGCACTCACCTCTCGTATTACTCTTAGGACAAGCATATATTTACATGTATTAGATTTAAGGGGTTAATGTGAACAGCGATCTTCTTGATGAGGATAGTTGGTGAACGTTCTACATGTTCACGAGTTATATGCCCAGCTCATCATCCAATTTGTGACTAGACTAGTGCCATGTGTAAGAGCCCGACCATGCCCAGGAGTTGTCTGTAGAGGGGCGAGGACTTAGCCTTGATTTGCCTACCGAGCCAGGAGCGAGTGTAGTACCAGAGACTACAGCTCGCTCGTAGTGCCGGTATAGTAGAGTAACGTAATTTATCTGTCCTTGTGTTCTCTGCAGTCTTTTCCTGGGTTCTCGCTTTCGGTGCTGGGACTCGTTGTTCCTGTGACTTGGCCTGCTAGCTAGAACACATGGGGATGATGAGTGGGTTATATCTTTATTTTACTATGCATTGCAGCTCTCTTTAAGTTTATGTATGTAACACTTTACAATACACATTACTCACACACAAGACAACACTATTAATACTTTCATGTATCAATTAACTGCACTGTCGTTTTGCTGCTGTGTCCGGAGTTCTGTTGCGTAGGGCGCATACGGACTCAGAGGGGAGACAGAGTGAGAGAAGCGAAGTAGCCTATGCGGTAGTAGGCTACCGGCGCAGTACTGTTGCCTGCAACCTTTTAGTTATTCCAAGTATAGATTCATTCTTATAATAAGTGACTACTATTTATGTTCCTTCCATGTGTATTATTAGGTATCTACTGGATCATGAACATCTTGTATGCTACATGCTAGTGCATGTTAGTAGGGGACAGTTATTCTAGTGCACGCGCTTTCAAGTAGGCGTGTACATTTGTCATTTAGCATTTCACTGTCATACCTTTAGCCTGCTTCTATTCTACATTATTAGAGGCTTAATATTAACGTAGTTTCTTGAGTATTGCATTTCTTTAGTAATAACGTAACCTATAAATGTCTGAGGGAGTTTAGCCTCATAGCCTACCCCTGTTGTACACTTTCGCCGAGTTAAGGTACCTCGTTACCATAGACGATAACTCTGTAGGGCGTTGGTGCTTTTGTTGTCTGGAGCATATAGTATTTGGGACTGGAATCGAGCGTGTCGTTGTCACATAAGCCATTTCTGTCCTACGATCAAGAATCCCGAATATGTATTGCCGATCCAGCCGTAACAATATATATATATATATATATATATATATATATATATATATATATATTATACTTTCTTATAATATTATATGAAAAGGTTAACTATTACTGAACTTAAATCCTGAAGCTGTACAATTGCTCATAAAATCTAACGGGAAAATCCGCTCTTGTGACACCTTTCTTACCACGTGCTATGCAGAAGGATTTAGGAAGGATGTCGTGAGAGAAGACGGGCCTGTATGTGGCGGTGTCGTAGAGGGTCTTGAATTTGTCTGTGGAGGGGGCGGGGTCGGCGGTGGAGCGTAGCGGGTGACGGAGCATCCACAGATACGAGGGGACATCTTCCATGGGCGCCAGGTCGTCGTTGAACATTCGCCACTGTAGTCTGAACCCCGATCGCCATTCCTTGGATCTTTGGTGGTGAAGATTGATTGATTGATAGAAAACATGGCAATGCAACAAGGTCATATGGCGCCCGATATGCTAAAAGATATTGCACCAAGCATTAAGGTCATATGGAGCCCGATAAGCTACAAGATATGGCACCGGATAAGCTAAAAATATATGGCACCCCAGCAACAAGGTCATAATTATGGCACTGGATAAGCTAAAAGATATGGCACTTCAACACAAAGGTCATATGACACCGGATCAGCTAAAATATATGACACTACACCAACATGGTCATATGACGTCAGATAATCTAAAACATGTGCGAAAAAATAAAACTCAAACTTTAGGATGCATACCAAACATTAAGTAATATCGTTCATAACACTAATAACCCCCAACTGAAATTTATGAAAGCCTGTTTTCCTCCTGGGATTCGAACCCAGGGACCACATATAGAAATTACAAGCTCTAACCAATAAACCATCATGACTGTTAAAGGTTCAGCCCATAACCACATTGAGGGGAGACTGGCCGTTTGTTTGGTCTATTAATTAATTTATTCATATATTTTTTTAGTTTCCTCCCTAGACCTCCCTTCAAGATAAATTTGTACATTTTTCGGTAGAAAAATGTCCCAGCCAAAGGCCGGTTACTCTTAAAATTGCAGGTTCGCTTTCGCTCGCCAGGAAAAAATCGACACCTAAATGGCACGAAAGGTCTTAAAATTAACAACGAAATAGGGCGAAAGGTGTTAAAATCGTCAAACTAATGAGCCGAACGTCTTATAATCTCAAAACTAGTGGGGCTAAGCATGAGGGAGAAAGTGGGTCCAGAAAACCGGCCCATCCCCCCCTTAAATAATAGCCAGAAAAAAATCGACACCTGGATGGGGATAAAAGTCTTAAAACAGTTGGCTAAATGGGGCCGAATGGATACAAGCCAGGGAAACAGAGAAAAGGAGAGAAAGATAAAAAAAAAAGCCGGTGACCCTCCCTTAAAGTGTATCTACTGTAGGAGACAAACTACATGACAAATGTGTCATATTCTCATGAAAGTGTTAAAAACCCCTTCTGAACCGGCGACGTCTTTGCTATTTGATTTCAGCTACGTTTAGACGATTTTATGAAGCTAAGGACAGATACATGGTAGCTAAAAGGATTCATTGAGATGGTCTGTAGCATTTTTATGGGTAGACGTCCTTCCTAAGCTCAACAAATTCCGTTATATAGTTGCCAGAACGTAATGAAAAGTACATCACCGGTACAGAAGGGGTTAAGAAAAAAATAATACGAACTTTGTAAAGAGGTGGTTTATGAAGTGGGTGAAGTTGTGATGGTGGGGCAGGATGGGCATCTCGTCCGGGTCCAGGTGCATGAGGTAGCGGTACAGGTGACGGTAGCGCAGGACGCAGTCGTTGAAGTAAACATTCTCCTGCCCGAACATCTTATGGCGCTCTACCAACGTCCACAGCCTTTTGGGATTTATTTTTTTATTTTTTTTATTTTTATTTTATTTTTTATTATTATTATTATTATATTTTTTAATGGGGTAAAGCTTTAACAGAATTGTATCATCCTTTTGGGGAGAAGTATATATATTTTTTTTGTTATTCTATTACCTACTTTAACCTATTTTCAGACTAGTTTCCGATACCTGTGCGAAAGGTGTCAAAAATGTTGTCAGAAAAATATTGTTATACATAATTATATACTGTACATACATAAACTTAAAGACCGAGTGCTCCACATGAAATGTGGTTCCGGTCTCACGTCCTAATGGCGGCGCTCCAGGCAGCCCTGTACAGAGCTGCCTCACTAGTCAAGTTATTTATGATCAGATCGTAAGCTCTGATTCTACGTCTTTCTTGGTCCACCCCTTGGTGTAGCTCCCCTCAAGCCTGCTAGTACGCATCTCATCGCGGATACTCTTTATACCTAACCGTCTCCTCAGCTCTTTCACTAGATATCCTAATTTACAGTTTAGTCCTATACATCCTTCTCACTTTTCTCATCTCGTTATGTTTCATCCTGTTATCATCCGCTTTGACAGGTCATGTTTCTGAAGCATATGTCATTGCGCTTCTAACATATGAAAGTTACACCTTTCCCTTCAAGGGGAGAGGGAGTCTTCTTATAGTAAATAGCGGTAACAGTTCTTTGAACTTTCCCCTGCCGCATCTAATTCTGGCGATAGCGGTGGCCTGGGCCCCAACATCGGCAGAGATGGTATCTCTTAAGTAGCAAAATTTATCCACCATCTCCAATATTGCTTACTATAATCTGCTTGATCCAGCGGAGAGTTAATTGAATTTCTTAGTATCTATCATTCGATACTTAATGGAAAAATACGGAAGTACTTTGTCTCTGCATCATATATATACCAATTTCTTAGAATGAATAACATATTTCGTTACCAAATCATTGTAATAGCGGAGTGATCAAGATGAGGACATTGCGCTTTACAGTCAGCTAAATATAAACCGACTATAGATAGATAGAAGTGGATCTAGTGGGCAAACTATAAAATAAATCTAACCTCTTTAAGCTGGGTTCATTGGTATAGGGTGGAGGGTAGTTGTAATCCATGGCCTCCACAAATCCTTCCTTTTGGTAATACTGCAGCACCTTCAGGATATTAGGGTGGACGCCGCTGTTATAGAGGAACACCCGACCGAAGCCCTGCGCCCTCAGGAGCTCTAGCCACTCCACCACGCGCCGCGAGAAGTCCTCCCGGTAGTAGTAGAGCGCGGTGCTACACACGGCCGGGACCCAGTAAGGGGGAGCACTTGGGAAAATCAAATGTAAGACTTGCAAAACCAACCAACCAAAACATGAACCTCACAATATAAAGACAAAAGAACTGTCAAAATCGCTATCAGGTAATAACGGGGTGGCTCTGGGGGAGTTAAGGGGGGGTTGTTAATTTGTTCCCTAGACCTCCATCAAGCTTAAAATTACACCCCTTGACCCCATTTCAAGATAAATTTGTAAATGTGTTGATAGAAAAATTTCCCAGGCAAAGGCCAGTTTCTTTTAAATTACAGGCTCGCTATCGCTCGCCAGGAAAAAGTCGACACCTAAATGGCACGAAAGGTTTTAAAATTGACAGAAATGAGACGAAAGTTCTTAAAATCGCCAAACTAATGGAGCAAACGTCTTAAAATCTCAATAGCAATGGGGTGGCTCTGGTGGAATTAACCCCTTGAGGATCATGACATGTAATGTAAAACTTGCAAAACAAACCAACCTAAACAGGAACCTCACAATATAAAAAAATTATGAAATTATGTATATTTTTTGTTTATAGAAGGCATAAGTTCTCTCAAATCTATTTCTACACTATTCCATGTGTGTAGTAATAATATAACTTCTTCGATATAAACACAATCAAATAGTTTGTGTACATAGATGATTAATACATTGCTTAGATTGTGTACATAGATGATTAATACATTGCTTAGATTGTGTACATAGATGATTAATACATTGCTTAGATTGTGTACATAGATGATTAATACATTGCTTAGATTGTGTACATAGATGATTAATACATTGCTTAGATTGTGTACATAGATGATTAATACATTGCTTAGATTGTATTATAAGATGTATCCTTGCATTTCAAGCTACCGTACAGGATTTTTTAGGTATGTTATTAAATCCTTCTACACCGGCAACGTAATATTAATGTTTATTCTGGCTATATTTAGACGATCTTGTGCAGCTTAAGAAGGATCGGAGGTAGTCAAAAGGGCTACGTGAGATAGTACGAAGTCTGTTAATTGCTGGAGGCCCATTTTAAACTGAACATAATCGTCTACTATTAGCCAGAAGAATATTATTAAGACGTTTCCGGTACAGAAGGGGTTAAACAGTGAATTAATCTCCATATTACCTTTGGTCCTTGGTGTTTGCTGAAGGTTCCCGTTCCTGGGCTCCAACAACCTAAAAATGAACAACAAGCCTTAAGAAGAGTTTTTTTCAGTTTGCTCCCTAGACCTCCATCAAGCCCCATACCCCCCTCTAAGCTAAATTTGTACATTTGTTGGTGTTCCTCCTAAATTGCAGGGCCGTTAATACCCGTATAGAATTTATATATATATATATATATATATATATATATATATATATATATATATATATACATAGAGAGAGAGAGAGAGAGAGAGAGAGAGAGAGAGAGAGAGAGAGAGAGAGAGAGAGAGATAGTTAATTGTAGTCTATTAATTATTATTTGGCCAAAAAACTCCACCCTTAACCCCCAAATCGACTAGACTATCCAAACTATTATGTCCACCATTTCGGAAGAGTCAACGAGGGAATATATGTAGAAATTTACAGCCGATTTGCTCTAGCCCTTTTCTAGTTACAAGAGGTAAGTGGTCAAGATTTGTGGCCTAGTGAATGGACCACAGAAACACGATAGTTTCAGCCTGTATTAAGCGCCCTTCCATACCTGTAGAAGGTGTGTGGCGTATTAAGGGGATAGTATTTGGTTTTTGGTCTAAATATTTATTTATTTATTTATTTTTGAGTTTCCTCGCTAGACCTACATCAAACTTAGAAAGAAAAACAAAACTAGACCCCCTTTCAAGATAAATTTGTGAATTTTTCGGTAGAAAAATGTCCCGGGCGAAGGCCGATTCCTTCTAAAAATTAGAGGCTCACTATCGCTCGCCAAGAAAAATAATCGACACCTAAAGGGCACGAAAAGTCTTAATATTTACAACAAAATGAGGCGAAAGGTCTCAAAATCGCCAAACTAATGAAACGAACGTCTTAAAACCTCAGAACCAATAGGCTAAACATGAGGGAGAAGGGGGTCCAGAAAAAGCGAGTAGTACCCCCTTAAACCTCCCCCTTCAACCATACCTGCAGAAGGTTGGTGGCGCTGGTGCAGGGGGCGGCGACGATGGACACGGCCGCAGGTGGGGGGTGGAGGGGGGAGGCGTCGGTGGGTAGAGCACAGGTGAACAGGTAAGGGATGGCTAGAGTCTCCTTCTTATTTTGGTAATCTAGGTGCACTGAGGAAGAGAACACATTAGATGAACACATTACAAGAGAACACATTATAAGATAAAAAAAAAAAAAAAAAAAACATTAGAACAAATTACAAGAGACCAAATTAGAAGAAACATATTAGATGAAAACATTTTAGAAGGTCAAATTAGACGAGAATACATTAGAAGAATTAACCCTTTCTGTACAGACGACGTCTTTTATATTACATTCTATCGATATTTAGATGATTATGTTCAGCTGAAATGTTTTATCAGTGGAAGTAAAACAAAGTTAAGTGAAATAGTTTCAGGCCTGTTATTGACTTAAGGCTCTTTTTTTAACCTGAATAAAATCGTCAAATATTAACCAACATAAAGTTAAATTGACGTTGCCGGTACAGAAGGGGTTAAGGGGACAGTGGTTATTTTTGGGGGGTCTATTATTTATATTTATTATATGTTCATTTATTGTTTAGTTTTCTCCCTTGACCTCCATCAAACTTTAAAAAACATCCATTAGATCCCCCTTCTAGATTAATGTGTACATTTTTCGGTAGAAAATTGTACCGGCCGAAGGCTGGTTCTTCCAAAATTTCAGGCACACTATCGTTCGCCAGGAGAAATAAAAAAATCGACACCTAAATAGCACGAAAGGTCTTAATATTGACAAAGAAATGGGACAAAAGGTCTTCAAATCAACAAACTAATGGGACTAGCATCTTAAAATCTGCAAACTAATGGGGGTTACACATGAGGGAGAAGGGGGACCCGAAAAACGACCCTCTCCCCTTAATCAACGGCAACCCGGACGTTTGCAGATAACAGAGATATGGGAACCTACATTAAGCTCTGGTTTTCTCAGTGAACTGATGAACACTACAGTAAGCACTAAGAGGGGTTAACCCTTTCAAGCTTATGACGCATAATAATAATAATAATAATAATAATAATAATAATAATAATACAAATAATAATAATAATAATAATAATAACAAAAATGTAATAATACTAATAACCAGGGGTGTAAAAAGTACATAATAATTTTACTCAACTTCAAGTCAAAGTATTTACTCAGAAAGTTACGCAGGTAAAAGTAAAAGTACCCAACTAGAAAGTTACTTAAGTTTAAGTAAATAAGTATCTACTGAAATAATTACTTAAGTACCAAAAGTAAAAAGTATTATCCCATATTTTAAGATACATATGAGATACCGGTGTATATACCGATATATATATATATATATATATATATATATATATATTATATACACATGCCGTATTATATAAAACACCATTAATAGGTAACTGTTACAGTATTACCCGTCTTGTTCTCTTACAAGTACACACTTCTTATTAAGATATAAAGACAAGTTGATACAATCTGTAATATTTATAGCATTCCGTGGAAATCACAGAACTGATCACAGAAGAAAAGAATCCAGAGTTTCATTTGCGTATGCAATTGAAGAGATTCTGATGATATGGAAATGATAACTCACAGTACAATACTGTACTGTGATTCAGGGTAAAGACTCGATCCCCAGAATAAAATCAACTCAATACGAGCTGCAACTACTGTATAGGGTTACGTTCGATGGAGAGCTAATATTGCTCCTTATATAATTTCAACTATCCTTTTCTTCAGATAGTGAGTAATTCTTTCTTTTTTCAAAGCCATATTTTTCAATAGTTTTATGGAAGGAATAACATAACTTGTTTGTTTTTATATAATTATCTTCATTGTAGTATTTTTTTTCTTTCTACAAGAGTTATTTTTGTATTGCTAATGATACGTGAAATGAGATAAGCGTTTAATAAAATGGCCATGCTGAGTCGATCACGGGTGGAAAGGGTGAATTGTTAATCCAGTGGGATCAGGGGAGGTGTGGTGGAGTGGTCATGCCACTGGATTGGTAATCCAATGGACCCGGGTTCAAATCCCGATATGTCAATGGGAAGATATTATTGGGATTGAATTTGTGCTGTACCTAGTATCAGTGCATTACCACAAAACCCACCGAAATGCCAAAAAAATACCCTCATTGTTCCCTGATTAAATAACACTATGAATATTCCCATATTCAAAATATGTTACAGGGAGACAATGCCTAGTGAGTTCACTGCTCAATAGGTGGCGTTCTGAGAGTGAGGGTCTGAGTCTGGAGGGTGAGACGGTGAAGCACTTGAACGAAGCAACCAGCCGCTTCAGAGATGGAGCTGCTTCGAGCCATGATGGATGCTTCACATGTCTCACTCCCCAGACTGGAACAAGACCTCACGGGCTTCACCGTGTTGAGCGGTGGAATGTACAGGCTCTCAGCCTATGCCCGAGAGGGAGTAGTTGGAATATAGAAGAAAAAAAATGAACAATGGGAGAGTTATTAGGATGCCTGGGGGGTTGAGGGAGAGGGGAGGCTTATCAGTGCCATATAAATATTGGGGTGACTTTTGAACTCACACCTACACTCAAGGGAATGTCCATGGAAAATCTATTGGTAGGAATATTTCGGAAATTTACTGAAGTTTTACTCCACAAAATTAAAAGTAGTAAATTAAATGTAGTGGAGTAAAAGTACAAGTCATTCTTATAAATACTACTTAAGTTAGAGTAAAAGTACTGGGCAAAAAATCGATTTTTTTAAAAGTAGATTCTGAAAAAATATACTTAAGTACTGTACTTGACTAAATGTACTTCGTTACCTTTACACCCCTGCTAATAACTATGCATTAACCCCTTATGTCTCGCCCGTTACCGACACTGGTGATCCTGGTGAGGGCTGGTGGGTGGTGGGGCTGATACCATACGTGGCACCAGGCTGGGAGGGGCTGGTGGGCTCTACTCACCCCAAGCACCCTTATGACACTACCAACATCATCGGCTTCACCTGCTAATAACAAGCTGCAGGGTAGTCATTATTTCTCTCTCTCTCTCTCTCTCTCTCCCTCTCTGCATATATATATATATATATATATATATATATATATATATATATATATATATATATATATATAATATAAACACAG
>JBAKBP010035218.1:0-19771 GCA_037953745.1 Lithodes maja | reverse complement strand
CTAACCGTGCCTCAGCAAGACTCAACAGTCCCCCTGCAGCACTTGCACCTGCAGTATCTGCAACCACACCAGCCTTAACAGTGTTACAAAAAGACAGCACCATAACAAGACTCTACTGTATATTAGGCAATTGGACTATAGAACAATAATGTCCTGCCCCAACACTGCTCCAACATGCAAACACTGTTGCCGACACAGGTGTGGTGCCAAACAGCGTCCAGGTAAGACTCAGTCCCCTGTGGCACCTATCCACACCCCACCAGCCTCAGCAGTGCCATACGAAGACAGTGCTAAGATAAAGACTTTATTGTCTAGTAATGGCTGTTGGTCCACAAGTCTATCGCCATCCCCCCTATTAGTCGCCTTGTACGACACGCAGTAGGATTTGTGAGGCATATTCTTTTTTTCCTCCACCATTAGATGAAGGCCCCCTTACCCCCTGGGGGGTTGTTGTTCCTCAAGCTGCCTGGCCGAACAGCCCCAAGGCCCCGAATAAGGCCAAGGCCATAATCGAGCGCCCCCAAAGAACCCTCCCTGCCGACCACAATAAAGCCTGGGTGACCGAAGCCACTCCATGGCGGGGAGCTAAGGAGGGTGCGGAAACGCCCTGGGGGGTAATATAATAAAGCTGTTTCTCTTCTGTGATACCCCCTCTTTTAGTTTGGAGGTGAATATCTTTCCTTAACCCCTTCTGAACCGGCGACGCCTTTTTAACTTTACTCTGGCTACTATTGGACAAGTGTTTTCAGCTTAAAAAGGACCTCCAGCATTTAACAGGATTCGAACTATCTCACTTAACCATATATACTACCACAGATCTTTCCTAAACTGCACAAAATCCTCTAAATATAGCTAGAATATAATTAAAAGGACGTCGCCGTTACAGGAGGGGCTAACTGGCCACGTCTCCGAGTCATAGGTCATCGCACTCCTAACACAAAAAAAAACACACAATATCATAGAGAAGTATACGGTATAATCCTGTGTAGCGGGTAGACCTGTACTTATATCTCAAGAATTTGGTAATGTTACAATATATTTTTACATTTTACATTCACAAATAGTCCACTAATATATTAGGTTAGGTTAAGTTGTGGTTAGGGTAGGTTAAAGATATTGTTCAATGTTTCTTAGTAAATAGGCATCTGCAAAACAGTTCCACCCGCTACACAGGATCTTTATACCCAATACACTAAAGATATTTCTCTTCGTAACGCACCCCTTGTATTTTGGAGGTGAACGTTTCTTCTACTTTCTCTCGGGAGTCCGAGTACAGATCTACCTCGATTTATGATTGGGTTACGTTCCTGAAAACCCAATCTAACTAGAAAAGTCGAATAGCAAACTCTAAAATGAATGGGGTAAATGGGGATGCGTTCTGGGACCAAAACCCAAACCCAAACACCTAAAAACCTATAATAATAATATGGTAAATCAGTGCATAGGACAGTGAGGGAGACCTGTATGTTACTCTATTAAAAAAAAAAAAAAAAAAAAAAAAAAAAAAAAAAAAAAACAGGTCTCCCTCACTATCCAATGATCTGTATGTTACTCTATACAGGTCTCCCTCACTATCCAATGATCTGTACGTTACTCTATACAGGTCTCCCTCACTATCCAATGATCTGTATGTTACTCTATACAGGTCTCCCTCACTATCCAATGATCTGTACGTTACTCTATACAGGTCACCCTCACTATCCAATGATCTGTATGTTACTCTATACAGGTCTACCTCACTATCCAATGATCTGTATGTTACTCTATACAGGTCACCCTCACTATCCAATGATCTGTATGTTACTCTATACAGGTCACCCTCACTATCCAATGATCTGTATGTTACTCTATACAGGTCACCCTCACTATCCAATGATCTGTATGTTACTCTATACAGGTCTACCTCACTATCCAATGATCTGTACGTTACTCTATACAGGTCTCCCTCACTATCCAATGATCTGTATGTTACTCTATACAGGTCTCCCTCACTATCCAATGATCTGTATGTTACTCTATACAGGTCACCCTCACTATCCAATGATCTGTACGTTACTCTATACAGGTCACCCTCACTATCCAATGATCTGTATGTTACTCTATACAGGTCACCCTCACTATCCAATGATCTGTATGTTACTCTATACAGGTCTCCCTCACTATCCAATGATCTGTACGTTACTCTATACAGGTCACCCTCACTATCCAATGATCTGTATGTTACTCTATACAGGTCTACCTCACTATCCAATGATCTGTATGTTACTCTATACAGGTCACCCTCACTATCCAATGATCTGTATGTTACTCTATACAGGTCACCCTCACTATCCAATGATCTGTATGTTACTCTATACAGGTCACCCTCACTATCCAATGATCTGTATGTTACTCTATACAGGTCACCCTCACTATCCAATGATCTGTATGTTACTCTATACAGGTCACCCTCACTATCCAATGATCTGTATGTTACTCTATACAGGTCTACCTCACTATCCAATGATCTGTATGTTACTCTATACAGGTCACCCTCACTATCCAATGATCTGTATGTTACTCTATACAGGTCACCCTCACTATCCAATGATCTGTATGTTACTCTATACAGGTCTACCTCACTATCCAATGATCTGTATGTTACTCTATACAGGTCTCCCTCACTATCCAATGATCTGTATGTTACTCTATACAGGTCACCCTCACTATCCAATGATCTGTATGTTACTCTATACAGGTCTCCCTCACTATCCAATGATCTGTATGTTACTCTATACAGGTCTACCTCACTATCCAATGATCTGTATGTTACTCTATACAGGTCACCCTCACTATCCAATGATCTGTATGTTACTCTATACAGGTCTACCTCACTATCCAATGATCTGTATGTTACTCTATACAGGTCACCCTCACTATCCAATGATCTGTATGTTACTCTATACAGGTCACCCTCACTATCCAATGATCTGTATGTTACTCTATACAGGTCACCCTCACTATCCAATGATCTGTATGTTACTCTATACAGGTCTCCCTCACTATCCAATGATCTGTATGTTACTCTATACAGGTCACCCTCACTATCCAATGATCTGTATGTTACTCTATACAGGTCTACCTCACTATCCAATGATCTGTATGTTACTCTATACAGGTCACCCTCACTATCCAATGATCTGTATGTTACTCTATACAGGTCTCCCTCACTATCCAATGATCTGTATGTTACTCTATACAGGTCACCCTCACTATCCAATGTCCCGATTTACGATATTATTATTATAGGGTTTAGGTGTTTGGGTTTGGGCTTTGGCTGGTCCCAGAACACATGTCCATTTACCTCATTAATTTTAGGGTCTGCTTGTAATGCCTGGATTGTGGCAAAGTGTCTGTAACTGAATTCGATGCGTAAATCTGCTTGAGCTATCATGCCAAGCAGAGTATTTCTCTTGGTGTAGTGGCCAAAGCGCACGCCTCACATGTGGCGGGCCCGAGGTCGAATCTCGGCCGGGCCACGCCCAAAAACATTTGGGGCGAATTTCCGCATCAGACGCAGTTCGGATGTGATTGTAAAAATTGTAAATTGTAATTGTGAGTCATTGTAAAGTCGGCAAAATTAGTATGGTGCCGTTGCGAGGTCATTTCACGCTATACGATTTTTCTACTGAAGATCGGGTTTTCAGGAACGTAACCTAATCGTAAATCGAGGGAGACCTGTACAGGGTAAAAATATATCCTCCCTCATGTTTAGCCCCATTGCCTGTAATGTTGGAAGAACCGGCCTTGGGCCGAGACATTTTTCTACCGAAAAATGTACAAATTAATCTAGAAGGGGGATCTAATGGATGTTTTTTAAAATTTGATGGAGGTCTAGGGAGGAAACTAGAAAAATAATTAATACCGTACATGCAAAAATCGCCCAAAAAGTGAACCATCTTAAATTAGCAGTAACTTATGAGAGCAAGTAACCTTGAGAAGCAACTGGTCTAGCACCTACACTTGTTAAATGTTCTATAATTTTATTGTATTTATCCTCCCTCATATTTAGCCCCATTGCCTTACCTCCATCATAGCAATAAGGTGTTTTGTCTGTCTGCTTCATCTTCCTCCCACTTCTGTTTCATCTCGGCCAGTTCCACCTGGTGTTCCAGGTTCAGTCGCTTTACTTCTTCCCGACGATCGTCCTCCAGAACCCGTCGCGCTTCCTCGTTTTCCGCGTTCGTTAACTGGAATAGAAATAATAGTACGATCGCGCTAATAAGTCATGTCCCAGCTGTCATTATGTTTGGCTTGCTCTGTGCTGTATTAATGTCTGTCAGATGTTGAATAGGGTGGGTAAGTGTAGGAACATGTTTGTATATTTCACTCGATATGAAGAAATGAAGCTTATATACTGTATACTGTATATATATATATATATATATATATATATATATACTCTATTTAAAAATATATACTGTATATACTTTATGGCTCAAACTTTCCTGTCATTCTCTTACTAAATATTTCTGTGCTGTCTATCTTTCCCCTAACTCTACCAACTTTCCCAAATTCTTTGACTATCTAAACTCTACAGTGGAACACATTCTATCCATTTCTCCTTTCTCAGAAATCTCCATCTTAGGAGATTTCAACGTTCACCACCGCCAATGGCTCTCCTCTCACACTACTGATCCACCTGGTGAACAAGCCTACGTCCTTTCTATCCTAAATGACCTAGAGCAGTTACTTCAGCATCCCACCCGTATCCCGGATCGCATCGGAGATCGGCCCAACATTCTTGACCTGTTTCTAACTTCTAACCCTTCTTCTTATACTGTCGATCTTTTCTCTCCTTTGGGCTCCTCCGACCATAAACTTATCTCTGTCACCTGTCCTATCTCTCCAGTACAGCCACCCGATCCTCCTAGCCGGCGGCGCTTGTGGCACTTTGGCGCTGCCGACTGGGAGGCTCTTCGGCAGTACTTCTTTGATTTCCCATGGAATGATTTCTGCTTCCATGGCCGAGGACCCTCGCAGAGTGCTGAACGCATTACCGAGGTAATCCTATCGGGCATGGAAGCATACATTACATTCTCTTTCTCTCAGACTAATGCTAAAAAATCTTGGTTTACTCACGCCTGTTCTACTGCTGTCCGCAATAAGGAGGAAGCATTCAAACGATACCGACGCCTTAAAACTCAAGACTCTCATTCTTCATATGTTTCTGCCCGGAATCAAGCCAAATCTGTTCTTCGACTTGCCAAACACTCTTTCATCAATAATAAATGCACTGAACTATCCAACTCTAGCTCTTCCCAAGCTTTCTGGCATCTAGCCAAAAACCTCTCCAACAATTTCTCTTCCTCGTCTTTCCCTCCCCTTTCCCACTCTGATGGCACAACCATCACTTCTTCCTCTGACAAAGCTAAACTCTTCGCTCAAACTTTTGCTAGAAACTCCACCTTGGATGATTCCGGTGCTATTCCTCCCTCTCCGCCCTCCTCTCTCTTACTTATGCCTAATATCCTAATCTCTTCTAAAGATGTACTTTCTACCCTCTCTGGGCTTAACACTAATAAGGCGTACGGTCCGGACGGTGTTCCTCCTGTTGTTCTCAAAAACTGTGCTTCCGTGCTGACTCCCTGCCTAGGCAAACTCTTTCGTCTCTGTCTATCCTCTTACGTCTTCCCTTCATGCTGGAAGTTTGCTCACATTCAACCTGTCCCAAAGAAGGGTGACCGCTCTCAACCCTCCAACTATCGTCCAATTGCTCTTATCTCTTGTCTTTCTAAAGTTTTTGAAACTATTCTTGCTTCCAAATTTCTTAAGCATTTCTCTTCTCATAATCTGCTCTCAGATCGCCAGTATGGCTTCCTTAACCCGGGAACTGTGGGGAGACTCTTAAGAGTTCCCCCGGCGGACTGCGGGGAGACTCTTATGAGTGAGTGAAAAAAAAAATCAACTTTTGACATCGAAAAAAAAAAAAAAAAAAATTATTTTTTTATTTTTTTATTTTTTTTTTGGCCCCTGGGCCATGCAAAATCTCAGTCCTCTACCTCCCCTCCTTCCCCACTTTCCTCCTCTCCTTCAGTTATCACCTATTTTCCCTGTTATTCCCTTATTCTGAGGTATATTTTCGTGCTAACATTAGCGAGTTGCAAGCAGGGTGTTGTCATCACTGATGGCAAGCGAGTGCAAGAGAGAGAGAGAGAGTATCGATCGACTGTGTCTCAGTGGCCTTGGGGGAAATTGGCGGGAAAGCAGTTTGCCTCACCCATACATTATACAACTCGCGGGCTATATCTCCGATTTTGACCATCCAAACGCTGTTTTCACTCGTTTTATTGTTGTTTCAGGTTAATACCTTTATAATCAACCCATAATAGGCGCATATGGATAAGTATTAATGCTATTAATGGCACAATGAATATTTTAGTGACGGAAACACCTCAACTACGTCAGCACAGGGGGACGTTTCCAATTACCCCCATGCGCACTTCAGAGGTTAAGGGTCGCTCTACTGGTGATCTTCTTTCATATCTTACTAACTCTTGGTCATCCTCCTTTCAGGACTTCGGTGAGACTTTTTCTATTGCACTAGACATATCGAAAGCCTTCGATAGAGTCTGGCATAAATCTTTAATTTCTAAACTACCCTCCTTCGGTTTCTATCCCTCCATCTGTGCCTTTGTCTCTAATTTCCTTTCCGGCCGTTCCATAGCTGCGGTTGTGGACGGCCATTGTTCACTCCCTAACTCTATAAACTCCGGTGTTCCTCAGGGCTCTGTCCTATCTCCTATTCTCTTTCTAATTTTTATAAATGATCTCCTTAACTGTACCTTAATTCCCATCCATTCATACGCAGACGACTCAACCTTACACTACTCCATTAGTTTTTCAGAACGCCCCAGCCAGCAATCCCTCTATGACAAACGTAATGAAGCCATAGAACTCTTAAATTCTGATCTAAATACTATTTCCAATTGGGGCAGAGAAAACCTTGTTAACTTTAATGCTTCCAAAACCCAATTTCTCCATCTATCTACCCGTCAGGATCTCCCAGCGGACTATCCCTTATTCTTCAACAATACAAAAATCAACCCTTCATCTTCTCTCAATATTCTTGGTGTCTCTTTTTCTTCTGCTCTCATTTGGAAGGACCATATTACCAGTCTTGCTAAGGCAGCCTCCCAGAAGCTGGGTGTGCTCAACCGCCTTAGGGGGTTCTTTTCCCCTGCACAGCTTCTTGCTCTGTACAGGGGCATAGTGCGCCCTTGTATTGAGTATTGTTCACATGTGTGGGGAGGTTCCTCTCACACCGCTCTCCTAGACAAAGTTGAAAGGAAGGCCTTTCGTATCATTAACTCCCGTCCACTCACCAACTCTCTCTCTCCGCCGCAATGTTGCATCTCTCTCGCTATTCTATCGCTACTATAATAATCAGTGTTCCTCAGAGCTATCTTAGTGCATACCACCTCCTTTACATAGGGCACGTGGTACCCGTCTTGCAACTCAATCCCACCCCTACTCTGTGCAACTCTCCAACCCAAGAGTGAAACGTTACTCTCAAACTTTCTTCTACTCAACAGCTGAGCTCTGGAACTCTCTCCCAGAATCAGTCTTTCCCTCTTCCTATGACTTAAATTGCTTCAAACTCTGTATGTCCAGGCATTTTGGCTCGAACGTCCCTTGATTTTGGCCCTGTCACTCTTTCAACTATGGGGGAGGCACTCGCTATAGGCAGTTATGCCTTTTGCCTCCCTCAATCACATAGAAAAAAAACAAAAAACAAAAAACAAAAAAATTGCTGATACCTATTATTGATCAAAACATACTTGGTGCAGAGACATCACTTATTAGCGCGGCTGTACATTAGATATGGACAAATGTGCCGTCCTGCGTCGCCCATATAGACGCGTATTAACCCTTTCTGTACCGATGGCATCATTTTCATTTTATTTTGGCTACTACAGTATTAGACGAATTTATTCAGTTTAGGAAGGATGTCTACCATTTAAAAAGCTACAGACTAACTCGATGAATCCTTTTAGCTAACATATATCCTTCTTAAGCTACATAAAACCGTCTAAATCTAACTGAAATAAAATCCAAAAGACGTAACCGGTAGAGAAGGGGTACAGAGAGCCGACTGTACCACTACCAATGGAGAACGTAAGAAACAACGCAAGTCCAAAACCTCACAGGATACGGACTTGCTACTATACCCGGCAGCTAAACGAACTGCCAAAAGAGTTATTTACAATGCTAAAAATAGCATTAAGGACCTGGTCCTCGAACAAGTGTGTAACACTGACAATCCCAATGGGATCTTCAACCTAGCTAGGCGAGTTAAAAATGACAGTAGGGATATTATTGGTGAACAGTATGTTAGAAACGATAATGGGAAGATTGTGTATGCAGAAAATTAAATCAGAGAAGCATGGAAGGTACACTATGAAAGATTGCTAAATGTAGAGTTTGAATGGGATAAGGAACAGCTTAGTATCGAAAAACCAATATCTGGGCCCCCTCCTTTGATAGCACCAGCTGTAGTGAGCGACGCAATCAATAAAATGAAGGACGGTAAAGCTCCAGGTTGCTCTGACATTGTCGCTGAGATGATAAAAGCCTCAGGGGAGACTGGTGTAATCTTAGTCACTGAGTTGATAAACACCATTATTAAAGATGAGAAAATCCCAGAGGATTGGCTCAAAAGTGTGATAGTGAATATATACAAAGGCAAAGGGGATGCGCTAGATAGACGAAATTATAGGGGCCTGAAAATGCTTGACCAAATCATGAAGGTCTGTGAGAGAGTCCTTGAGGGTTTTGTCAGGCAAAGCATCTCCATTGATGATATGCAGTTTGGTTTTATGCCAGGACGTGGTACAACCGATGCTATCTTTATAGTCAGGCAGATACAGGAAAGATACTTACTAAAAGGCAGGGATCTTACTTTGTGTTTGTAGACCTGGAGAAGGCCTTTGATAGGGTGCCTAGAGATGTTGTGCAGTGGGCTATGAGGAAACTTGGTGTGGAAGAGTGGCTGGTGCGTGTGATAATGAAGATGTATGAGGATTCGTTAAGGGTGTACTGAGTGATGAGTTCGCAGTCCGTGTTGGAGTTAATCAGGGTTCAGTGTTAAGCCCCCTCCTCTTTATTATGGTCCTGGAGGCGCTGTTTAGAGTTTTTAGAGGTGATCTTCTGTTGGAACGGTTTTATGGAGACGATTTAGTCCTAATAGCTGACAATATGCAAGATGCTGAGGCCAAATTCAGAAGATGGAGAGAGGGCATGGCAAGCAAGGATTTAAGAGTCAATATTAAGAAAACCAAGATTATGCATTGTAGATTGAGACGAGGCAATGTGGAAAAGAGCGGTGCATACCCATGTGCAGTGTGTGGAAAGGGAGTGGGTGCTAACTCGATTCAATGTAGCATCTGTCGATGTTGGGTACACCATGGAAGTAAGCGCTGTAGTAGAATAAAGGGGCCCCTGCCGAAGGATAAGTCAAAAATAGAGAAATTTGAGTGCGTAGTGTGCAAAGGCGAGCTTGTGTTAAGCGATGATCCTGTGGCTGTGAATTTTGGAAATGAGTCTTTGGAGCTGGTGAACAAGTTTTGTTACCTAGGAGATACCATCTCTGCCGGTGGTGGGGCCGAGGCTGCCACTGTCGCTAGAATTAGATGTGGCTGGGGGAAGTTCAGAGAACTGATGCCAATCCTGACCATGAAAAGAATGCCTCTCCTACTGAAGGGAAAGGTGTATGCCTCATGTGTTAGAAGTGCAATGACGTATGCCTCAGAAACATGGGCCGTTAAAGTAGAGGATGTCAACAGAATGGAGCGTAATGAGATGAGAATGGTGAGATGGATGTGTGGGGCCATGCTACAGGATAGAAAAACAAATGTTGAGCTGAGGAGACGTTTAGGTATAAAGAGTATTAGCGAGGTGATGCGTACAAGTCGACCGGGATGGTATGGACATGTGGAGAGAATGGATGAACAAAATTGGGTGAAAAATGCAGGTCTGTGATTGTGGAGGGAGCTGCACCAAGGGGTGGACCGAGGAAGACCTGGGATCGGACTATACGCGCCGATCTCAAATCCAAGAACTTGACAAGTGAAGCAGCCCTTAACAGGGTTGCCTGGAATGCCGCCATTAGGACAAGAGACTGAAACTGCACTTATGTGTGGAACACTCAGTCTTAAAATGTTATGTATGTATATGTATGTAGTGTGAATGTTGGTATAGGTAGAGCCAACGAACTTGACAATTATCTCGATCCCTGACCTATTCATAACTCAAAAGGACCTTGAGCACACTGGCTGTAAATTTCCACACCAATTTCCTGGTGGACTCTTCCCAAATGATAGAAATGTCAGCCCAATTGCTTTCATTCATTTTGAGTTATAAGATGCTAAGGGGTCCAGATTATTGTCAAGTTTGTTGGCGCCACCTATAGTTTGAATCTGCGTGCAAATGAAGTGGCTGAGATGTGTGAGAGTACAAAGGAGTACAAAGGAAATCAAGCAACAACAGATCTAGTGACCCTTCTAGGCTGCTTGTCCTCCAAAACACTGAGGATCAAGTGTCCAAACAGTGGTTTAGAGTGGGTAAGGGAACGTTGGAAAGGGAACTACTGCCCTGCCACTAACGTGGCAGGACTAGGAAGTTAGTAGGGGACATATGGGTTAGTAACTGAGGGGAGGATAAAGTTATTCATTTACAAACGCAGTCAGTCGTGGGTTTGATGCGAGATATTTGTCTAGGCGGAATTTAAATGAATCAACGGTGCTGCAGTCTATAACGTCTCGGGGAAGCCCATTCCACAAGTTGACAACTCGATTGAAGAAGAAATTCTTAGATTCGTGCGAGTTAAAAGATTTACCAATAATTTTGCAACCGTTTCCCCGGGTGTAATTAGATTGGTCGATAGTGAAGTACTTACTACAGTTCATATTATCTCTCTGAGAGGAGGCGAGTGGACGCCTGCTGTGCCCAGGAAACACTCTGGAAGAGGCATGGGGTACAGTGGATTATTGGAAGAAAGAAAGATATAGGATCTACTGCAAGGGGGTTGAGACTGATAAAGCGAAAGGAGGAGTGGGTGTTCTGGTGGCTGAAGAGCTGGCGGAGTGTGCTTCAGATTACGAGAGTTAGTGAAAGGATGATTGTTTTGAAGTTGAAAGTTGGTGAAAGAATTGTGAAAGAATTCTGAATGTGATATCTGCATATGCCCCACAGGCTAGCCTACAGAAAGAGATAAAAGAGGACTTCTGGAATGACACCGTCAGTGTAATTTAACTCATTTCAGGCCTCTCAGGGAGGGGACCTGAATGGTCACGTGGGAGCATCTGCAGATGGATACGAGGGGGTACATGGAGGAAATGGTTACGGAAGGAGGAATCTGGAAGGCGAATATATACTGGAGTCCTGCGTTGCACTCAACATGGTTGTGTGTAACACAAAGTTCAAGAAAAGACAGAGCCATCTGGTCACATATAACTCCGGGGTCTCCAGTAGCCAGAGAGATTACTTCTTGGTTAACAGGAAAGACTGGAAACTGGTTCGGGATGTAAAGATCATCCCGAGCGAAGAATGTATCCCCCAGCATAAGCTACTTGTGTGCGACATGAACTAGATGTGAGGCTGGATGGGGAAATATTGGAACAAGTAGAGTGTTTTAAATATCTAGGAGGAACGATAAGCAGGAGTGGAGGTATGGAAGTGGAGGTAAAACAGAGAGTGTGTGAAGGAAGGAAGGTTTTCGGAGCAATGGGAAGTATGTGGAAGACGAGAAATCTCGGAGTGAAAGTAAAAAGTGCACTGTATCAAGGAATTGTTGTGCCAACAGTGATGTATGGGGCTGAGACATGGGCTCTGAAGAAAAAGGAGAAAAGAGGGCTGGATGTGATGGAGATGAGCTGCTTGAGGAGTATGTGTGGAGTTACTCGTAGAGACAGATTGAGGAATGAAGAGATACGTAGGAGAGTGGGGCAGCAAGAACATTTGTCAGCCAGAGTGGACAGAAGGGTGCTGAGCTGGTATGGTCATGTTGAACGAATGGGAGATGAAAGGCTTCCAAAGAGAATATGTGAGTCAGGTACAAGGGGAGATAGAAGGGCAGGAAGACCCCCATTGAGATGGAGAGACTGTGTAAGAAAGGCTTTGGATGATAGAGGAATGACTATAGATCAGGCAGGGGAAGTGGTGGTGGACAGGAGTGAATGGAGAATGCTTGTGAATAGTTGAGTGAACACGTGGTCATTTGGAGTAAGGGGTCGGGCGCAAGTTGGACTAGATAATAGTCCATCAGGCGCCTGGCCCGGGGAGACGATTAATATGAAGGGTGTGCCTGGAAGTGTGGTGGGAGGGCTTGTGGCTTTGGCTCCGCTGCATGTCTGCCTGCCGAGATCGGAACCTCTCCGGGTGGTCAGGGGCCGGGGGAGTGCTGGAGCGACCTTGGTAACCCTGGTCTCTGGGTCTTCTCCTGGGTGACCTGGATGTGTGAGAGTTTGTGTTTTTTATCTGTGTTTATTTTTTGTTTTATGTTGTTTTTGTGTTTTCCCTGTTCTTGCTCTGTCTTGAGTCGGCTACCCCCAAAATGGGGATTGGGCCTGAGCATATAGATAGATAGATAGATAGATGAACTTATACAGAGATCCAAAGTGCAAGAAGGAATACAGTACATGCCCAAAAGGAAAGTGTGGCTGCTGAAGAACAAGGAAGTTAGAGATAGGTTTCATAGTGAAATGGAGGAAATGAATTGAAATAAGGAAGCTAGGCCTAGCGATGTAAATAGTCAATGGAATTTCCTTAAGTGTAGCCTTCTCGCTGCCACTGACAAAGTCTGTGGGAAAACAAAGGGTCACCCCAGGAATAAGACCTCCTGGTGGTGGAACGATGAGGTAGAACATGATGTGAAAGAGAAAAGGAGATGCTTCAAAGCATGGAAGAAGGGAGGCAGCAGGGAGGAATACCAGGCAGCTAAACAAACTGCCAAAAGAGTTATTTACAATGTTAAAAAAGGCATTAAGGACCTGGTCCTCGAACAAGTGTGTAACACTGACAATCCCAATCGGATCTTCAACCTAGCTAGGTGAGTTAAAAATGACAGTAGGGATATTATAGGTGAACAGTGTGTTAGAAACGATAATGGGAAGATTGTGTATGCAGAAAATGAAATCAGAGAAGCATGGAAGGCACACTATGAACGATTGCTAAATGTAGAGTTTGAATGGGATAAGGAACAGCTTAGTATCGAAAAACCAATATTTATTAGTGGCCCTTCCATCACTGACGATATGCCTTAAACAGTAATGGCACTCTTTGAACCCCAGAGTCAGCTGTTCGAATCACCCACCCCGGAGTGCAAGAGACCAAACATCGTAAGCGTACACTCATAATCATTTACGGAATCGTCCTTATGATGCGGGAGCTCACTACGAAAAAACGTAAATAAAAAATAATAAAAAGAAAAAGATTAGAACTATTAATCTGCTATGCTTTTCATCGTGTGGATGTTGATAGCGTGGGTTCACCCGCAGATGCTGAAGCGCCATTCTCCCTTCTCACTCCGGGGCTCGTTGCCGTCTGACGTGCGGTCTCGACCTCTCTGCATTCTTCGTTGTACGGTCTGAGATAGTGAGTCTTTTGCTCATTTGTATTATCTGAGATGTTTTAGAATAGGTTTAGATTAAAAAGGTCGGGCGTTCCGATTGGCACGACCCCCAGGAGTGTGTTTTATAAGGGTGCTTAGGTGTTGGCGTCCCCTCGGTTCCCCGATGAACGAGGCCGCCATATTTTATTGTTATTATTGCTCTATTTTTAGCCTAGCTAGCTTTGTGTGAGGCTTTTATTAATACGGCGGTTAAGCGTTTTTTCCTCATCGGCAGAACCTATCGTTTAAGGTTGGCTTCACTTAGTGGAGAGCCCTTCTGTAGTTTACTGCGTCGTCTTTTCCCTACGACCTGTCGTCGAGATGGTGGTGATGGCTGGCTGTTCTTCCTGGAGGTAAGGGTGTCGCTGAGTTGTAACGCTTCTAGCCCTAGGCCACCCTCTGTGTAGGGGTTATTTTATGGCTAGGATGTTAACCCTTTGAGTACCAGCGACGTGTGTTATATTTTATTCTAGCTATATTTAGACGATATTATGCAGCTTAGGAGGGATCTGTGGCATTTAAAAGGGTTGGTTGAGATAGTTTGAAGCCTTATTATTATTAGAGGTCCTTCCTAAGCTGAATAACACCGTCTAGTAGCTGCCAGAATATGATAAGAAGGACGTCCCTGGTACTGTACGGGTTAAGGGGAGGGCACACCTATACTGTACATAATCATATGCTAAACTCCCCAAAATCCATGTTTGCGTTAATTTCCCATTGCCATCTGTATTTCTGTATTTCTTTGTTTGTTCTAATATATCAGTGTAAAAAACAAAAAGAATATCAGAAACTAATACTTTTTTGTATCGACAAACCTACACTATATTCTATTTTTATCCAGTTGATCGTAAATTGAATCTCTTATTAGCTGATTTCTCGATACTTAATGGAAATATATGAAACTACTATGGCTGTGTGTAATATTAATGGCAAGTTTTCAGAATAACCATCAACTTTCGCTACAAAATCTACCTTATAGCCGAGTAACAAAAATAGAAATATGACAATTTAGGCTCAGCTGGAAAAAAATAAACTACTGTATAGATACCAATAATCATCCATGAGGTAATCCCATATTGAGTTTTAGAAGGTTGAACAAATATATAATGTACTGTATAGCAGTTGAGCGAATTCCGTGAAAGCAGGTTCGACCACAGAAGCTATAATCGTCATAAATGAATTGGCTCTCGTCAAATGAGTCCTATATTAGCGTGTACAAAGTGTGCAAAATACTGTATGGAGGAAATCGTGCAAACATAGTAGGTGTCAGGTAACAAAGAACATTCGATTCACTATTTGAAGGTTTTATCCTATATTTTTGCTTATTATACTAGTTATATATTCCATCCCTCAAAGATATATACGGGTTTCTATAGCAATACACCTTATTCCAATATAATACATATATTACATAGTGCCGATGAAAATAATATATCAACCTATTGTACATCTTTACATTTTGATGTGTACTATATTATAACTATGCATTTTTCAGAAGATGTGATTGACATGATAAGTCTACAAAAAATGCTCGAAAGGGGTAATATCATATTAAGGACTCGTAATATTGTTAATAGGTCCAATTTAAAAGATGTTGTACAATATAAACCAACGAACGAGAATGTTATATGTTGCATTGTGGGTGTATATGAAAATTTGAATAATGGGACTATAGCCGATATATTAGCCTCCTACCTGATCCCATGAGAATTTTATTTTTCGTAGCTGGGCTAGGCGTTAGTAATTCACCGGGATATAGGTACAGTCAACATAATGCTCTAGTTGTTTGTTTGTAAAGAGAATGGGAACAATATTAAATTTCATATAATGATTTTCAC
The DNA here is from genome assembly GCA_037953745.1 of Lithodes maja. NCBI lineage: Eukaryota > Metazoa > Arthropoda > Malacostraca > Decapoda > Lithodidae > Lithodes > Lithodes maja. The sequence continues at coordinate 4,285 of JBAKBP010035218.1, read as the reverse complement.
TAAGCTCAAGTTCTACCGGTACACACTCAAGATTATCCCTTCTCAAATCCTTTATTGTTTTTTCTATCGAATCGGACCACACCGTCATCCTGCACCTTTGTAACCGAATTGAACTTTTAGTTAGTAGTTTTGGTGGGAATATACCCCCCACCACCACCTCCTCTGTTTGCCCTTGGTATATCTTGTATCTATAGTGGATATTTGTTTTCTTATTATTAAAAGTTAAATGGAAAACATCAGATTTTTCACTCTCCATATATCTTTTTTCCAATATTCCAAATGCTATTATCATTTCACCTTTACAAATAAACATACCTATAATTTTTATAAACTTAATCCAATTATTACCCGAAATAAGTTTGAATTTACCACCCAGAGCGAATCTATACATGGTACTTTCAGAAGCAGATTGCCTTCTTGTTAGTTTCTTTCTCGCCCCTATAGAGCCTCTCAGGTGTGCCCCCTCGGGTCCAGATACATTGGTTGCCTCCTCCCCTCCATATTTTCCAGTGCCGATATTAAAGCAAACTTGTTCATCGTCTTCAAGAGAAGATATCCGGTGGTTGGGGTTGGGGTTGGATATGTTACTACGGTGGATAAAATAATCCTTTCCTGTAATGTTGCAGACGATGAAACCATATCCGTCTTTAATATTGTACCATTTCACCTTTCCAGAAAGGGTGGTGGTGGCGGTGTCACATTCCAATACCATAATGGGAGAGTGTATGTATGATGAGACCCAGTCATAAATTCTAGGGCCTTATATACCCCCCGCACCCTATTCTCAACCCTTTGGCGGACAAACAAATCACCGATGAAGGTTGAGTGAGTTATAGAAAGTCTTCCTTGGTGTTTGAAAGATAACCTAATCTTTGCGCTATAACCATACACACATTTTCTAGGATGTGGAATTGATAATATTGAGCCAAGCCATATATACCGGAAATATCTTTAGGTCCCAAAGTTATTATACCATCGTCGCCTAAATATTCGTCGACCAATTTGCGTAATATCCAATAATCCCCTTGATATTCAATGTCCGTAGTGAAAGGTTCGTGATACGCCAATGCTTGAAAAAATTCGCTCATTGATATTAGTCTATTTTTGGGAACTCGTAACACAATACAGTCTTCAGATGAACCAAAGTCGGGGATCCATTTGATGTTATAAAATGGAGCATCGATATTCCAAAAGTGTCTTTTCATCATCACAATAAATGTGATTTCATCCTCTGGCTTCCTACTTGCGACGACCACCCTCCACCGCCACGCCCGCCTTTTTAAACATGGGGACAATTTGAATAATATACTCAACCAATGATTGTATCTTCCCCTACTGCACATTTTTCTGAATGTAGCCCGAAAATTCGGATGTATCTCAAAGATGGATTTCGTTCCTTTCATGTCCATTGTATGTTCAACCATAAATTCAAGGTGTGTCTGAAGGTATGGTGGGGGTAAACGTATCCATTCCGAGAACTCCATGAAAAGTAATTCGAATAATACGTAGGGTTGAGTGAATTCTATAAAGTCTTCCTTGGAAATGTTTTTATAATGACCAGGATCCCACCCCGATAAAAACAAGTAATATTCCTGGTGTTTAAAAAATAACCACATTGACATCCAATCATTTCTATTTTTAAATATATTATTGGCACGTTCAATTAATGGCTCAAACCTACTATACTCACCAGTTCTAGCAATCTCCCAAGTTTTAATTATTTCTTTGAAGGTTTTCATTATTAATCTTAGGTCCAACATATCCAGGACCTTCCAGAGTTTCCCATCAATAACGATTTTGATGCAGTTGGGTAGACAAAATGGTTTCAGCGTTATGTCAACTTTGGTTTTCTCTTTGAGGCCATATTCAAACACGAGGGGATAGTATTCGGGAGGTAGACATATATCGTTAATTTGGTGACCCATATAATAGTGGTTTCGGAATTTTCGGAAATGAAAGTTTGCATGGATGGATACAGTATATTCACTATTGTATGGTGGTAGCCAGTGTATTAGCGGCTTACCCCCACCAATATAAGATTGTAGTCGAATATAAATGTGAGTTCGACCCGTTTATCACCTCCTTGCAACTCGCGGGCGAATTGGGCTGTGTAGCGATACACCAACTGCTTCCAATGTGGGACATATAGGCGCTCCAATGTGCGGAAAATAGAAGTGTTGTCATATTTCCCCTCTTGAGTAGGTGTAAGAAGAAAAGGTACGAGACCCTCTATATTCAGTGGCGCTATGACCGTATTGGGGTCAAATTTCAAAGATACGCACACCCTATCATTGGGGTAATAGAATGGGAGTATGAGGTGTGGTAGAAAAAAGTATTCCACCATGGCACATTTTTTATTGAAACTATCCATCATGGCTCTGGTATCTTTATTCCATAATAATTGTTCATATCTTTGATGTTTAAACTCAAGCCAGGTGGTGGTGAGGTTAACGGTGGGCTGCTTGTGATGCAGTGCATATTAATTTCGTTCTTGGTGCACTTTTGTTAGCTCGTTATTTAGTTTGTTAAGATTTTCACTAATACCGCTATTGCCAACATTATATGTCCAATTTAAATAGACTGTATATTTATTGATTTCTTTATCCAAGGCAATTAAGTAATGATTAAGGTCTTCATATAAAAATGGGATGTTAAAGCTGAACATATAAGATATCGGTCGTATACATATAGGCATGGGTAAGTTGTAATATTCCCCTCTCAGCGAGTCAATATACATGGTGGTGCTATTGTTATATGTGTTCCGGTCAGGAATAGATGTAAAATAAATATCCAAATAAAAAAACTCCAAAGGGGGGTAATATTGTTTAGGTGGCCCGCATTAACATATTGGTGATATTTTGTTAATGGTATATAATGTAGGGCCATATGTAAAGAAAGGTTCCTGCCGAGTTTTATCGTTGAGACTGGGCAGACGCAAATACTCTAGTTTATTATATATATATATATATAGTGGATGTGATTTCATTGGTATGGAAAAGGATTTGTTTATCCACTGACCAATCACAACCACTGGATATATTCTCTTGATATTTAACTGATTTCTTCTTCTTCTTCTTCTGCTTCTGCTTCTTCTTCTTCTTCTTCTTCTTCTTCTGCTTCTTCTTCTTCTTCTTCTGCTTCTTCTTCTTCTTCTTCTTCTTCTTCTTCTTCTTCATCTATTTGTATTTCAAAACTATTATTTTTTGTTTGTTTTGTATTCATGTCTTCCAATAATGCAAGTATATAATATTGTATATTATTGGTTTCATCAAATAGACGAATGATTTTTTTCATATTTTAAACATTAAATAGATGAATGTTTTTTTTTTATTTTTATCTCTACAATTTTTTTATTTCTTGCCTAATTTATATCTAATTTTGCTATTATTATTACTAATATTTTTAGAGATAAGGGTCATTTTTGTATATAATTATATACACGTAAAATTATATATTTACTTATGTCATGGTGTAGAACTCCTGGATAGTGGAGGCGGGGCTTAGTAAATAATATAAAAAGGCCGGATACATTTAACCTGATGCCATTCCCATCTGAAGCTGTCTATGAGAAGATTATTTGGGTTAAGTCCCATATGAGATGATGGACGAATATGGCTATAGGGGTTGGACACCGCCACCGTCACCACCACCGTCACCGTCACCGCCACCGTCACCGCCACCGTTATTCCCCCCCGAGGAGGAGAATGAAGATGAGGAACAAGATTATGGTGACTTAACCACTGACGCCGAACTCTACACCGTAAATGTTCAGGTAAATTTAAAACATTATTGTTTCTTATCAATTTATTTTTATAGTGTTTAGATTTATTATTATATATTCACTGAATTCATATACAGTGGAGGTAATATATCATATCTCGGTTAAATTAATATAATATATAATTTGTTATTCTTATATTACAGGGAGAGGGTGAGGCGATCCAACATCATACCATCCTAAAGATGCCATCAGAGATGCCCGAGGAGCTAGCCCCTGACACCAACGCCCGAACCTACAACATTGTCATGGTCGATTGCTCAGGATCCATGAGCGGTATTTGGAAGGAATTTTCGTGTGGGTGGAATGAACACATTTCTCCCGTACTCGAGGAACATACCAGGATCTATACCTTCGGTACAAATGTGAACTTCATTCGTACTGGGACGAGGATTGAATATGGGGATTTTACGGGTGGTAAGACGAATCTCACTAATGCACTTTGCATGATGGTGGCGGAGATACATGATTGTGAGGCGGAGTATGTAAATGTCTTCTTGGTGACAG